>JAUYWG010000045.1:3865481-3879036 GCA_034779775.1 Enteromius afrohamiltoni
ACACACACACACACACACACACACACATATATATAAACATACATACTACAGTTATTATGAAATGTAACCAGATTAAACACATACTCTGCCCTTATGTCATGCATGTGTGGTTCCCACAGCTTCAATTAATTTTGTTTCCAGTTTGGCTTGGCTGTGAAGAAAACAAATAGTGACAGACACTAATTTTGTCAGCCAGACCAATAAACCTTTCAATGTCTGGTTATTTTTAAATTATTCTCATATCATTGCAAATAATCATCAACACTTGGATGGCTAAGAGATATGTCTGTTTTAACATGTACTGAAAGTTTTGCCAAAAGATATTGCATTTTTTCCCCCACCAATGATGTGTTTTCAAGCTGTTACTGTATTTTGAGACACATCAACTGTAGGAAGTTATAGTGTTTTGCAAGATGAGCTTGTGTTTTGATTGACATGGAATAATGCTAAAAATTGAGCATAAAGTCAAGGCCAAATAACAGATTTTAGATAAGCTACGGGTTAACTCTTGTGTCACGTTGGCAAAGTCCATCATTTGTTCATGTCTAATCCAGTCTGCACAGGCTTCAAAGGGATTTAGATTCCTCAAGCTCAGATCTAATGCACAAAAAAGACATTCACGCTAGACCAAGATACCCAGACTTTGATCAGCCACGCGGCTTATTTATTGGATGTAGCTGCAGATAAACATACTGCTGTGATGCTTTTATTTCTGTTTGAAGGCACAGTCTAACTCCAGGCAGCAGGTCCCGACATCATCTCAATATGCACACAATGTCAGCACATTTGTTTTAAATTGCAAAAAGATTTTAGAAAGTGATTAATGTTGTGGTTTCAAAATGTGGAATTAAGTGTTAGAGTTTACCCTGAGCTTTACTGCCACCTGCAGGTGTTTCAATATTATGCCAACATTACTGCAATCTAAAATAATGTAAAACAACAAAATCAAACAAAGAAACATTCTAACACATAGCATGCATGAATGTTTGTTACACTAACCAAAAAGTCTGATTTATTCAGGCTAGACAGAAAGATATAAAGCTAGCATTATATTATATTATACTATTATATCGCAAGTTCACACTTCCTCAATAAAATGATTTGGCGTGCTGTCCGGTGGAGGGCCGAGAGCTCGGGACGGAGCTCGTTGACCAGCCCTTACCCCTAATGCACCCGGAAGGAAGGTGAAGCCTTGAGGTGAACCCTTGTTAGGCTTGATAAGAAATATGGCGAAATAGGGCCAGTTCTCCTCTGGCTGGACACCCAGCATTGAAGCCTTAGATCAAATGTAAGGCCCTATGGTAAAACGTCATAGTTCCTAATGCTCTGGCCAGGCCCTGACCGTGATGGTCTGTAATCTGCTGAAGGTTCCTTAGATCTGGAATAAAACCAAACAGAATTAGCGATGTAATCGAAATCTAGGGCAGAGAAAGGAGTGGAGGAGGGAAGCAAAAAAGCAAGATATCAGAGAAGGGAAGTTAGTTCTATTTAAAATGGAGTATCCTAGCTTCTGATAGGGTAATCAGACAATAAGCTAATTAGTAATTGAGAAGTCAGCCGTTCGTGCGTGCTTCTCCCAAAATGTGTAGCTAAATAGCTAAAAACATCATTAAACCCTTGTACCATGGTTAAAATTCTTTACTTAATTTGGTGTTTCTAATCAAAAAACATATGAATTATGACATTGTTTGTAAACCTGTCATTGTCAGAACCTGTTGTGTCAGTGACATTATTTGGGCCTGTTCCATAAAACAAGTTTACCAAATAAGCCAGGCTTATGGCAGATAGTCAAACTTATTTTAATACAAATTAACTGGCAATAAGTCAGACTAACTGAAATAAGCCAGGCTTATACTCTAATCTTGGTTTATGGAACAGGCCCCGGGTCTAAATATGTGCACTTCAAAATGAGGTGCAGGTGTGAGTATGATTAGTTTCAGGAATGCGGCATGATGGGTAATGCAGTCTGTGAGCCGGGCACAGGTCTGGTGGAAACAACGAGGGACTCCAGGTGGATATTGTGTCATTTACAAACATCTGTCCAACACTGTATGGTGTTTTCAACTATGTTTTGGAAAGGCAACAGCTATGTCTTGGAAAGCTGTACCTTAATGTGTCATTTATTAGAACGAATAGCATCTAGTTGGATAACGTTTTGCATTGGGTTTTTTTTTTTATCATTTTATTTTGTAATTCACTTACAAAAGTCAGAATATTGTTTTTGTATCATAAAACTATTCTTACAAAAGTTTCTTCACATAGACCTAACAACCCACATCTGTTATAGTACACACTCAATTTTCCCTTTTAGCATGTCTTATTTCAGCATTTGTGTAATTTGGCAGAAGGTTAGCATACAGAAATCTTTCTGCAGAGTTTGTATTGCTCTTTTATTGCAGGGCTCCAGGGTGTACCATTTCCTCCTGAAATTCATTCATTTGGCCCCGGATTGCCCTCCTGCCTTTTGGTTCTGTCTCCCACGGTATAGCTGACACCTCACCATGTGTACATGCCTGGCATCGCCTAGCAACCTGCCGCCAGGGACGCCACACACACACAGTCACAGGACGTGGTGTCAGGTGTGCCGATGTTCTCTAAGGTGTTCCTGTGAACGAAAAGCTTTACCTGTCGATATCCTTAAAATTTCCTGCCCAGGTAGGAGAAGAAAGTATCCATGTTTGTTGCATAGAGCAGAGGTAGATAACAAAAATATAATTTAGCACTACTGGTATTGCAGTGATGCCATGTGAATTACAACAACAACAACAAATAATAATAATGATAATTATAATAAAAAAATAGCAAGGTCTCGTTCAAAGACCTTTTTCAGGCAAGAACAGAAACATTGCTATTTTTACACTTTTTGAATAAAGGGAGAATAAAGGGACCCTTGTATTTGTTGTTGATACTTTTAACATGGCCAAGACATTTTTGGATGTATGTACCTCGACTCTTCTCCTATATGGGACTGCCATGTGCATTACAGCCAGCAGGTGACAGTAGAAACAAAGTAAATATTAAAGTTTACATTACTGCTACACAGTACGTAAGATACAGTGTTTTGAATGAAATATTCAGGCAAAAACATGATCTATTTACTCGTATTAGCATTTCAGCTAACTTTTGTATTGGGCCTTTGAAGGTATTGAAGCAAGCATAAAAAGCAGAAGACTATTTCTAAACAGATAATCTTTATTTTCATTACAATAGGACATCATATATCATCTGTATGAAAAACATAAATCAGCAGAAAGCAGATTTAAGAAAAGAAATGAGATAATAACAGTCTGCATTGATTTTATTCTCTACACTGTAAGAAAACCATTATCACTAATAGTGTTGATATTATCGGTAACTGTGACCTAAACATGAGTGTATTGGATGGCAATACCTTGGTACTTTACATATATCATGGTACAGTGATCATTTGTATATACCATGACATTAAAATGGTATAGTAAGAATATCATTGCATTAAAAAATATATATATTTTTCATGTCTGAAAAATACTGTATTTTTATAACAAACTTGTTTTTAAAGGAAATTAATATAATAATATAAAGTTTGTGGTTATGTATCAGATCCTTTTTTTTTTTTTTTTTTTTTTTTTTTCCCCTTCAAATTTTTCTGGGAAATCAATTCTGGTAAACATACCTTAAAAATGATTTTATTATTCTATTAGTAGTAGTACTCTCATTACATTAAGTAATATATTCCTGTCACACCTTCTTCAAGTTAAACCAAACTTTTATTATGAAGGCTTGTGAAGACCTTTAAGTTTATATGTTTATATGATTTCAAGAGATGAGATGATGCGTGTAGTAAACGACACAGTGCGTCTGTGCCAATCACTCACACAGAGACAAGGACAACATACAGGATTCATAATTTTACAGTATTTTTGTGGCCTAATATTCACTAGCCTAAGTCACATTTTGATTTAATTGCATGGACCTTCTTTCATTTATTTATCCAGCATTTGGAAAATTCCAAGACATTCCATGTTAGACCCTACATTCTATTTTTATGACTGGATTCCGTGATCCCGTCCAGGTTCTCTCACATCACAGAACTTTACATCAGAATTTCAATCTCACCCAGTGGAGGTCCTGACGGTACCATGCCCTTCAGTTCGGCCTTAACCACAGGCGGGGCGGTTTTGAGTTTTGCTGTTGCGTGGTCTATAAAGAGCTGCACAGAGACCTCGTCCAGCTGCGGGAAAGTGGTCTGTGGGAATCGGGGTTGTGCGCTTTCAGCTGTTCTCTGAACCCTGTGCATAGTTACTGCTGGGTATGGGTTTTCCTTAGGAAAGAAAATTGTGTTGAGAGACAATATTATAAACAAAACCAGTCTTAAGTCGCTGGGGTATATTAGTAATACATTGTTTGGGTCAAAATGATAGATTTTCTTTTTTGCCAAAAATCATTAGGATAGTAAGTAAAGATCATGCTTCATGAAGGTATTTAGTCAGTTTCTTGCAGAAAATATATTAAAACTTTGATTAGTAATATGCATTGATAAGATCTTCATTTGGACAACTTTAACGGTGGTTTTCTCAGCATTTCGATTTTTCTGTTTGCACAGATGTTATTATATGCTTTCTTGCATAATAATTATATAATATACTTTAATGTTTTTACATTTTAAAATCAAAATACAAATAGAAATGTTTTCATTTTAAATTTGCAAGTCAATTTAGGCATCACAACATTGTGATCCATCTATGGAAAATTTTATTGTGAGATTTGCTAAAAAAATGACATTAAACTATTAAATTCATATTGGTAATACTTTAGTATAGGGAATGATTATTAACATTTTGGCTGTTTGTGAGTATTTACAAAGCACAAATACTGCATGACGATATACTACACCCCTAATCTTACAAAATACCTAAACTTCACTACCTTACTAACTATTAACAAGCAGCAAACTAGGAGCAAAAATTGTATTCAATTGTTTGTTAATAGCGAGAATTGGGCCTTCAAATAGAGTGAGCTTAATGATCAACATTACAGCAACAGTCCACACACTATTTACTTATTATGTACTCTCCCTCTAGTCATAACAAAGTCGATATTTTTAAGAATGCTAATTGGCTGGTTTCAGTTCCAATTGACTTCTACTGTATTTTTTGTCCATAACATAGAACTCAATGGGAACAGAAACCTAGGGTTACAGGAAATGAATTTTATTCTGTTTCACAGAAGCCATACTGATTTGGAACAATATAACATAGATGATAGATGATAGGGTTGTTCATCTTTGGGTGAACAACCCATTTAAAGTGATTTAGACAACCCCCAAAAAAACATTCATATTCCTTAATAACATATATTGTATTGATATATTTTGCATTACTAATTGCCAATATTCTTTATTTTAGTTCAAAATAAAAGTTATAAAAAAAAATGTAAAAAAAGTGTCAGGATCTGCACTAAATTACCCAATTTTAACGCATCAAGGCATCGTGTGACACAGCTGATAAGAAACGTGAATTAAACATACATTTTTGAAAAGCTGCTCAGCCAGCTCCTTAATATGCCGCATCACTTTCTGATGATCTCCTGTCTCCTGTCGAATGCGCGCCACCTGATTTGCTATGAGCTACGATGAAAGGAAACAAGAGAGAAAGGATCAGAACGCTTAATAAACACAAAAAGACAACATCCTTCTCGATTTCTCGTCAGCTACATCCATCCTTACTTCGTCAAACAGGTCTGTGGCTCGGTACGGAGGACCCCGCTCGGACACAAACCCAGCGAAGGCCATGCCATCCAGCACCTTCATCAGGAAGTCATCCTCGGCTAGTGCTCTCTGCCCCAAAAATGCAGCCTTTAGAGAAAACAGCAAGCTTTAAAGATCCGTCCATCACTTTGTTTGAGCGTTTGTGTCTGACACGTGGCTCTTTAGTACCTTATGGAAGCGAATGACGGGTTCGGGGTGGATGCGAATTATATGCAGACACCATCGATAGCCCTGAAAGAGCTGCGAGAACAGCCACAGGAAGACAGCGCGGATCTCCTTATCCTGCAGCGCACACAAAACAATGACACTCTCGTAAAACAATCCCTTCCTGCCAAGTCACGTCCACCTGAATGTTATCAGTGTCAATAAATACATTTGCATTTCCAGACGTGATGTCAGATGCTGTCGTTTCCTCGAGGGAGGAGGAAAAGCATATTTATAGACCAAAAAGAGATTTCCAAAGAATTTTACCTGAATTTTAAGTGTGGATGGTTGAACGGAAGATGGAGGAAAAGCATGATCAGCCACTTCCAGCTCCGGATCGAGAACCTTTATCAAACAAAACACACGCACGCATTAAGATTACAGAACCGTACACTAATTGATTGCCTGTTATATTCATCTAGTCGCTGATAAGAAGTCACTCTGATGCTGACAAGTTTAGGAAAATAACTCAAGCAAACAATACAAACAATGACACATATTTGCTCTGACATTGATTCTTTGTTAAATGATTCAACACATGAAATAAGCTTTAGTCATAATTTGCTTCGGATATTATTATTTTTATTCAAAAACATGCTGAAGGTGCAAAGCTTAAATGTTTCATTTGTAAAAAAGTAGATTAGTGATCGGTGTAATTGCATAATTATTATTTATGTAGTAGTACAGTGTTTATTATAGTTATCCATTTAAAGTTTTATTTTAACTTTTATTTTTTTTTAGCAATTTTATGTTATGTGCTTTGCCATTTTTATTAGTTTTATTAGTATTAAAAAATGTATTGCTCTTTAAAAAACGTTTTTATACATTTTTATAAAACAATTTTATTGTTAATATTATTGTTTTTCAGTTGAAATATATATATATATATATTTTTTTTTTTTTTTTTTTTTTAATTATTGTTTATTTATTGATTTTTTTCTCAAACATATTAAACTAAAAAATAAAATTCAGCAGTTACATAAATTATTATTACGTTTGAATGTAATATTTCTATTTTATTTCATTTCAGATTTATTTAGTTAAACTTCCTTTAACGATAACAACACTATCTGGATGTGGCTGATTTTCATACTTTGAATACCATATGAACATAATTCACTTTTATACCAGTACAACAATTGAAAAATATTTTTAATAAAATATTATTTTGCTTAGCAATGAATGCACTGAATTTTCATTGGTGCATCACACATTTTTTCTACCCCGAATAACAATGCCAACCATTATAAACCTCATGTCATAAATCAATTTAATGTGAGCCGCAACAGTTTAAAACACAATGTTCACTGTGCCCGTGACAAGACAAAACAGCAATAAATCACATATCTTCCTTATCATTCCGAGTTTCTGTTAAGCCACAAGACCATTCTTTCGTTGGTGCTTTGGTTTTGCTATATTTGTATTCCAAAGTCAAATCTAACTAAAAAAAATAAACGAAATAAAAGTATGTATTTAAACATCTAATATGAACTGATGGACTGCGCTTGTCACTATGTGCAGTAAATCACTTTCAGTGACGACTTTAAAAGATGCATGTGTCTTTATTACTGCGCCTGTATCCGAATCTGGCTCGGCGGAGCATACTGTAATTACAGAAAGCTGCTGTCCAGAGCTGAAGCTAATAACAAAACTCACTTAGCTAATTGAAAAGATGGAGGATTAGGCACAGGACATGGCAGTTGCCTACACAACTATCAGAAGCATCGCTAACCTTATGATAAAGAACACTAAGGATCAAGAAAGAGAAAACAAAAATCCGGCATTTTCCAGGCAATTAAACAGATGAAATGGGTTTATTACTGAGCCGTGGCCCTCTCTTTTTTCAGCCGTGATTATCATCTCTCTCCCTGAGGGGACGCGGTTATGTGAGCCATGCTCGCTCAAACATGCATATGCAACCTCAGCCTCTGCCACTTCTGCCGGGATGATGGTCTGTCTGCCTTGGCGCCACAGACGCTCATTTCAGAGAGACAGTAGTGACTGTGGGACTCTGGGCTTGTTTCCAGGGGGGCAAAATGTGAACACCACACACATGGACCTTTCTGTGCCAATTTAGATCTAATCTAAACAAACACAGACAGACAAGCGAACACTTTTAGGTATGAGCACAGAGCGGAAAACACTATTCTCTGTCATTTTCCTGAAAAGAAAAACAACTTCCTTTCAGAAAAGATCTAGGCATGAAAATGACTCATACTTCATTCTGTAAAACAGAAAAGGAAGTTTTCTTATTGTAAACATTAAACTGAAATTAAATGTGATAATTACTCATCCAAGTGTGAGGAGAAAAAAAACTAAATATTTAAAAAAATATATTTTGTATCAAGTTATTTTTTTAAGTAAATTAAAAAAAACAATACATGATTTAAAAACAAATGATTAAAAATCCCTGTTAATGGCCAATAGTCAATCTTGTAGAAATTAAGAAAGCACAGTAAAATTATATATTATAGAAATATATATGATAAAATATATTTTAATTTAGCTGAATCAGTAATTTATGATTAAATAAACAATAAACCTCATATACTAATTCAAACATTAACGTTAGTTAGTTGCTATTGTTGTACTGTTGAATGACAGGGGAAGATTTTTTATTAGTAAAAATTCAAAAAAGGTTTGATTCTCAATGAAAAAAAAAAGCTTTATCATGTTTATATTTAGATCCCAATGATAAAATGCCTTTAAATAGCATTATACTAACTGAGAAATTAGTCAAGTGTTTTATAGATTCTCAATAAGAATCTATTTTTAATAGAATATTGCCCTACAACTGCAACCACTATAAGCCGCCTTGTAAAGTCACTATCAGCACTATGATCTTACTCGCTTGTAACTTAAACAAGGAAGTACGCATGGTTAAGTAATGTCTGCCGAGAATCGTTTAACTATCGCTATCACCAAACCGCTTTATGATAAATATTTCTTTCATGTGTTTTTATAGCCCCAATCCATTTGTTAAACCTACAACACTTCCTCTGCCTGCCTGCGGTTTGTCAATTTAGCTTAATGTCAGCGATGACATTTTTAACTCTGCAAGCGATTACTCAACCCGTGACTTGGCATACATTCACCGAACGGGTAAAACGGGTCGGTTACCATTGAGATGACGGTCTGTGTGTGATGAAGAAGCGGCTCGGGCAGCAGGGATATGTGGACACACTCAGGAATGGTGACCGTCCCTCCATCCAGGTCTGCAATTATTACATCGAGCTGTGAATAAAACACAGGTACACGGATGTTAATATGTTATTGTTCTATATGGGCAGATGCAGAAATATGCATAACATCAACTCATATTTCACTAATAGGACACTGAGTGAGGCTTGTAGACAAGATCAAACTGGTTAACTCTGATGCACATCACAGCTGAATCAGACTTTTGTTTGAAATTCTGACTTAAGAAGCATTCGGGACCAAGCAAAGTGACCTCAGGTCATGTATCATTTCCCTGGTATCAAGTATGACATCATTTCTCATCTGGACTCAAGTCATTGCATGTAAACTTTTCCTTAGAGAACCAAGATAATACCAGTCTAGAAGGTGTTTTTTGTAGAGTAAATGCTTATTATTAAAGCATTCAGCAGTAGAACAAAAAAAAAAAAACAACAACAAAAATGTATTTGTTCAATAAACATCAGAAATATAGGTCAGGAATTTCCTATTTATCACTATGAGGTAGAAACTGAAAGAAACTCTGGTTAAAAAAAAATCAACCCTATCAAATGACCTTTGATAAAGGTTTAACTTTAATACTAAATTAAGTAAAACAGGTTGGAGGTCTAACTCTAGACAAAAAAAAAATGCTACCAAATATATAGTTTGGCAAAAAAGCGTTGTCATGCATCAAGATGAGGTGTATGAGGGTTGCATGGAATGCTGTATTTTGTTGCACTTGTTTCATCTTGCACCTAGATCTGATCAAACCTCATCTCAAAAGACTAGATTGTCCTGAAGTGTGCTGCATTATGTCCTCCGTTTCACCGCATGCAGAAAAAAAGAGAAAATCTCACCAGCTCCTGGGTCTCGGAGCGGAAGTGTGAGTTGACTCCTATGATGAAGGGCGTCGGAGTGCTGAGCACCTCCAGCAGCTTTCCCGGTAAGATGGGAACATACGTAAAACTGGAGAGAGAGGAAATGCAGACATGGAGGAGGTTGAGATTTAAAATGAGGAAAAATAGGAACGATAAATGGAAAGCCAACTGGATGATCTCTCCAAAAATGTTTTTAATTGCTGTTTGCTTTATGCTTTCTTATTTTTGTATTTTTATTTTAAAAGCAACAACATTGTTATTATTCTTGTTGTTGTTACATTATACCGTTATGAGTAGTTTTAACAACAAAGTTTTATAATAATAAAATATAATAATAACAATACCAATAAAAAATAATAAAAAATATTTTTTTATTGTTGTAATGGTTGTTGTTTTAATTTTAATTATTCTAAAAAAAATAAATAAAAAATATGGCATTAAAAACTAGGCATTAGTATTCGGTGTCAACATATGTTCCCTCTTCACCTGTACTTGAGCGGGAACATGATGGCCAGCAAAGCTCTGCAGGCGTCCGTCAGACGCTGGTAGCTGCTGGAGAGGAACAGGATCTTGTGCTCCGTCAGAGCAGCGCAAAACAGACACAGAACATTCACGATTCCTGCAAAGAGAGAGAGAGAGAGAAAGAGAGGTCAGCTGAGCCTAAAAATAACAGCCCCACTTCCTCAGTTATTTATTTAACAACACAAGGTGGAGATTACACAGACCACATCTGACACTTGACACCAACTGTTGCTGTTTTAATGAAGCTGATTTGCTGTTTAGCACCTAAGCCTGCTGCTGAATGGCTTACCAAGCTGTCTGAAAAGCTGGGCCACACTGCAGCCGCTCACAGGAAGGGAGTCGTTTATGGGAGTCTGGATGACCTGCCTGTCGCCCGCGCCAAGCGTTATGGTCCTCTGCAGAGACGGAAAGAAAGATACAGATAAAAAGGTGGGGAGGAGAGATCGGGAGATGATAAGAGAAATGAGTTTTAACACCTTTTACCACCACCACGGCATTATGGGAAATATTAAAGTGTGCACTGCAGGCTGATCGTGGGGTGAGCTAAAGACAGGAGGTTATTTAACAAAGAAAAGGAAGGAAATCGAAGCCATTCGCCATTTATAAAAAGCACCCAAGACAATTTTTTTCAACTATTTCCTGTTATAAACAAGTCACCTTTACATTGAGTTCAAAAGGTTATCTGATTATCTGGCTGAGGATAAAAATTTGTCACAAAGTATTCACAAAGTATTAACTTCCAGGAGTATAAGGTGAATTAATACAATGTTTTGCATTTAAAAATATGTGACCAGGGATCACAAAACCAGGCATAAGAATCAATTTTATGAAACTGACATCTATTTATCATCTTAAAACTGGATAAATAAGCTTTCTATTGTTAGAAATAGACAATTACATAAATGCAATTTAAAATACTTAGCAATGCACCTTACTAAACAAAAATTATTCAAAGAAAAATCATATATTTATTGTAGGAAATTTACCAAATGACTTCATGGAACATGATCTTTACTTAATAACCTAATTTTCTTTTGGCGTTTTGTGGTCCAGGGTCACAAATAAAACATTAGTTGGGAATTATAAGACTGTGAAGTATCAGCAAAAAAACATCATTCATGTTATAATTAGTCCAGAATCATCCACAAAATCCCACGCATACACTTTTGCTTGTGCCCATTTTAGGACCGTTAATTCAGGTGGAGGTCAGTAAGCATCAAGAAACCAGTCCTTTTAGAGTCCTTTTAAAAGTCAGGACAGGAAGTAAAGACGTGGCTGTAAATGACAGTGGGGTGTGATGTCATCACTTCAAACAGCCACAGCAAACAAGCGTTTAACATCCTTGCATTACGACCACGTGCACTCTCATAAAATGCTTGCTGCAATGAATCCTCATGACAGGCCCAATCCAAAGCGATACTGAATGCAACTGCACAGAAGCGTCATTTGCAATCATGCATTCATGATGACTAAAATCATTACAATCACTATGCACTTGAAGTTTCGAGACTAGTTCTGCAATATGTAATATAATATTTACATTTTCAGATTTTTTTTTTTAAATGCTTAAAATAAAAGTTATATGTGGATTTTACAATCTTCTAACTTTTGTTTGAATGTTTCAAACAAAATGTAATTTTTTTTTTAATAAATTAAATTAACTTCAAAAACAAACCAAAATGAAATAATTTGTATCTTAAGTGTCTTTATGTATTGTGAATTATGTTTGAAATATATATTTTTTTATTTACATTTATCTTTAAAATGTATCAAATCCAAAAAAAATTGAAATAAAATAAAAACAAAGTGCACGGAGACCCTCTAGGGACATGCTAGAGGAAAAAATTTGGAGTGGGTAAAAAAAAAAAAAAATGTTTGTATTGTATTGTAATGTATATGTTTTTCAAATCTTTTGCGTTCTCTCACAAAACTTTTTCTGACGTAACCAGCTGAGCTCAGATAAACACTTCCTGTTTACTTTACGCTTCCAGTGGTTCAGACAGCTCTGTACATTCATAGAGTTTTACTTTGAATTTTTGACTGAAGTATAAAGAAACACGGTCAGTCCTTAGTTCAAGGCAAATGCAAATATTTTTGTGAGAGAACGCGAATTTTTGAGAGATAACACAGATTTTAATTCTTTTAGCCGACCCTGATTTTTTTTTACTCCATCATATCCCTTATGGGGCTCCATAAAAGTGTTAATCCTATGTTACATAATATTTATATCTTAAGGTTTTTTTTTTTTAAGGTACCTTTTTTTTTTTTTTTTTTTACATTTATTTATTTCAATCAAAAGACTCATTTACCTTAATGTACTGTTGTTAACAAAACAAAACAACTAAAATAAATCACTAAATTAATTAACCTCATTAGTTTATCATCCTGGGATGCATTTCCCAAAAGTATCATAGGTCAGGAACTTCCAAGTCTAAATTAACCGTATAAGCTTAAAAGCCATTGGCAATGATTTCAAGGTTACAATGCTTCTGGGAAACCCAGCCCTCATGCATGTTAGTATTGTGTTTCCAGGCATCCACAGCCTTGATCTTAAGCTAGAGCAAGAAACTAGTGCATGCCTTCAACAACCCCAGCAACAGGAGAGGAGTGATGCCGTTTTGACCCAATCAGTGATTGAACGACAAGTTAGTCACATACTGGATCGTTTTTGATCATATTTTCTGTGATCTAATTGATTTCTAATGTTGAGTTGGTGTGGGGAGCAAAACAAAGGGGATAGCAGGATTGACAGTGAGAGAAAGAGCTGAACGAAATCAAACGGGGCGTACCGAGCTCTCCTCTTTGTCGTCCTGGCCGGGCTAGATTAGCACACACAGCAACACAAAATACATACCATTAGACACACAAAAATTAAGACATTACAATAGAGAGAAAAAAAAAGAAATATCAAAAAGCAAACAAGGAAATACATGACAAGATGCAAAACACAAGGTTTGTGATGATAAAACAAGGGTCAAGGAATTATGAAAATAAGGCTGACGTATTAACAGTATTAAAACCCTTC
>JAUYWG010000045.1:3887435-3899608 GCA_034779775.1 Enteromius afrohamiltoni
ATATATATATATATATATGTATGTATGTATATACACACAGACAAGAAATACCAACATGAGTTTGTGTGTGTGTGGAAATCTGTTATAGCCTGTAAAATTAGTGTTTTATTTATTTCTCATAAAATCAGTAATTTATTTATTTATTTAATGTAATGCAGAATATCCATTAGTTTCCTGCTGTTCTTAAACTTCAATGTTATGACTTCCCATCTTAATCGTGACTGAGGCACATCCAATTGATAATGGGATCATTTTGACAGCCCATGACATATTAATTGTTGTGTGTCTGTTTGTCTAAGTGAAGTTTTACTAAATATATATGATCCATCCATCTATTACCAAAAGTGGATAAGCTCTCGTGACTGTTCTCAAGGTGCCAAGCTCCTGCTAACACAAGTGTTAATTATTAACTATAGTGCCAGGATAGACATATGCGTACATGCACACACACACACACACACACACACAGGCACTGATAATTAAATTATGTGTGAGCCTGTTCTCTCCACAGGGAGATGGTGCCACCGGTGCTGAGAGAAGGGAAAGGAAGTGTGTGTGTGAGTTCAGCTCATGTGGGAGTTCCAATTAGTATCCTTTCTAATTTAGATGGTGTCCTTCAAACTGAAGAGACAGCAAGACAACAACAAATAAACACAAGGGGCAGTTAATGAAGATAACAAGAGAGACATCAGCCCCCAAACCGCTCCTGAGAGCACTCAAAATAATAGCATGCTGCTCTTTAGTCCTATCTCTGCTCTCGGCTATGAATAGTCACTTGCTAAACCTTGTTCAGATGGGTGGCATCGATCCGTTCCTGAAACAATCCATAGATGGTGTCTTTTTTCCTATCATAACTAAGAGTGACATCTGAGACAAATTTCTCTCTTCCCCTTTAGTGTCTTCTTTCAGCATCACTTGAGTGATGGCGTCTGTGTTTAGCGTAGCTCTTTTAGTAAAAAATCACTGGAACATAAAAGCTTATCTTGAAAAGGCTTGATAAAAGAGGCACTGTTCTGAGACTGACCTAATTCCTCCTCCACCCTTGTGCCTACTGTGCCACCTTTAATGCCAACTGTTATATGTGTGCATGTGAGATCCATCTCTTTTTCGCTCTCTTAATGTCCTCTACAGCTTGACTGTCTTCTGCAGGGTCTCTGAGCACCACAGAGGCACAAGTGCCAAGAGTGACTAAAAGATACTCGCTTAATGGCTGACATGGCACTGTGCCAGTAAGCTCTCTGAGGCTTAAAGCGTTTTGTAGTGGTACAGAGGGCACACATAAACAAATGTAACCACACAAACAGTGTCTTCTTCTCTGTAATGGAAGCCTCTGATAAATAGGTCCTCCACTCATGCTGTCTCCTACATTGGTTTGCATTAGTCTCAGCACATGAGATAACTGGAGTAATTACATATTGGTCTAAGTCAAGGATGTCTGGCAATTTTAGAGGGCAGCTCTATTCCTGGAGAGCCAAAAATGCAGGTGTGTGCATTACTCAGTTATTTTGATAAAAAAAAATAAAAATAATATATACAGTATTAACTGTCACAATGCCAGCTGGATGTGCCATTGGGCGCCACCAGAGGGCACTCCAGCCCGGACTATCTTCTGTGTTTTTCTATCCCTCCGTCTGTATTAAGGACTTGCATTATGAAGTGTCTCCAGCTGTTTCCATGTCAACCCTGTATGTCTCCACCCTGCTTGTTTGTAGCTATGACTACCCATTAATCTCTCCGCCCCTCTGCCTTGTTTCCATTTGTATAAAAGTCCCGTTCACTCTAGCCTCGCTCCGTTGGACACTGTTTGCCGTTTGACTGACCCACACTTCAGATTTGGATAATTCTCTTGCCTTTGCCTCCTATGTCCCAGTTTGCTGTTATCCGTCTCGTTTATGACAATAACACAGACACACATACAGTATATATTTTGAAACATTTACATGTAAATGGTTTTGTGTTTTTTTTGTGGTTTTAGCTCATGTCTGTTATCTTTAAGACATGACTGAAGCATTTATTTAGTGCTTTAACATGTATTGCCACAAACCCAAAGCGCTTTGCAATCATGTGGTGAAGGGAGGTCTCTCCTCAACCACCACCAGTGTAAATACATGTAAATATTTATATTCTTGTATTTTATAGTATATATAAATATCATTAATATATAAGCATATTTATTTTTTCTTAAATATACATGTATGTGCCTTCAGTTTCACCTCTGCTCTAATTGCTTGTACTTTGATTAGCATTGTGCAGTTGCTTGGTAGCAGCACACCCCCTACTTCTTTAATATCAGTAAATGTGGTAAAGGTGAACATACTCTGTCTGTCAGAACAGAGGGGTCTAAAGCCCTCAGAAGTGGGCAACAGGGGCTCCTTTATCCTTACCTTTCCCTCCATTTATTTCTTTCCTTGACACTTATGAGATTTTAGACAGAAACAGGCCTGTAGTGATTAGTTATTGGAGAGTAACTAACTACAACCATATACACAGTGTGGCTAAATATGGTCTTCTTAATCTTGTTCTGTACACTCAGATTTTGGTTAAAAGTTGCTAACTGAATTCTACAACTCACACATTATGAAATATTTAGCCTAACAGTAGTGTGACTTATTTATAGTGCAATAAAACATCACATTGCATTGAAGTCTATCTTATCATACAACAGAGTGAGAAAGCTGTGGCAAAATTCAATCACTTTATCATCCCACTTTTAGCTGTAGCTTAGCATTGATCATTGAACTTGATTAGACTATTAGCATGAATCTCAAAAAGGTCTAATGAATTTTGATATTTTTCCTATTTAAAACTCTACTATAGGTACATCATATAGCTATAAACTGACAGAAAATGGAATGTTGTGATTTTCTTGGCTGGGGTGCAGCAAGCGCAATAATATAATACAGAATCTAAAAAACATCTGGGGACTATTTTCAGGTGCAGCATAATATCATTACGCCTGCTGCACTGCATTTTAGGTGGATACCTTTTGTATTATAGTTGCAATTTCAGAAATCTTAAGTAGGAACTTTCCAGTTAAACTTAAATGTCTTAGAAACAGCACTGATAAATTATGGATTGAAATCCTGTTTATAGCACCTCCCCTTAGAAACATTTAAGGGAACAGTGCAGATCACTCTATTTTGGACTTGTTACCAGATTGCAAAGTATGATGACAGAAGCCGTCATGGGCACTCTGCATTGGATTTGTCATAGTTGCAAGATTGTTTATGTACTGTAAACTTGTGTATTCTCATACCGTTTATGGTTCATAAGCAGCTCCCGATGAAGCTCCTGGTGGCTTTTAGAGGCTTTCACTGGATTAATCAGCTTTTTAGGCTTGATGAGATCATCATCCCCTGTCATGTAATCAGGCTGAGGAGCATAACTGGCCAATGGGGGGATCTCACGTTGAGGGTAACCAAATGGATCCCTCTCTGGGTTTCTTGGCTGATGAGGCTGTTCCCATTGGATATCTGCATATGCTGAGGCTGATGACAGAGAGAAAACAATGTGAAAGGAAGGAAGCGGCTTTTCCCTTTTGACTTCTTTTTACCAGGAGCAGAATAACATAATAAACAGCAGGAAGTGGGATGGTGAAGCATAAACAACCCACATCAGAGTACCAGCATTTACATTTACACTACTGCATGCAGCTTGTCTCTGCTAAGTTTAAATTATTCAATGTGAGCTGAAACAGGTTTCCTGGAGGCAACAGGTTCTTCTGGGTTTTGGGTGGAAATACCATAACTCTATAATGTCCTTCTGCTCAGTCAAGCTATTTGAAGACTTCATATGTGTATATATATATATATATAATTTATTCATTAATTCATTCATTTATTTAATCAAGATTAATTTTGATTAATCACATCCAAAATAAAAGTTTTTGTTTATATGGTTATATGTTATATGGTTGTGTGTATTTCTTGTATTTATTACGTATGCATAAATGCACACACATGCAACATATATTTTGAAAATATTTACCAGTATGTACATGTGTATATTTAAATTAATATAATTCATATCATATATACATATATGTAATATACTGTATAAACACAACCTATTATTCTTAAATGTATATGCATACATTTGTGTGTATTTCTATGTACATAATAAATATACACAGTGCACACACATATATTATGCTAACAATATATATATATATATATATATAGATGGATTATGGAATCTTACTGGTCCTGACACGTTTGTACTCCATCACCAATAAAGAACAAACTTGTACCCAGATCCATAATGTAAACCAGCCCAATTGCATCATGGGTAGAGGCACTCCTCTAAGGATAGAACAGATTAAAAGTGCAGTGATCTGTGCTAAAGTGACAGCAGATCAGGTGTCATATGCATTGAAGCTTGCTTAGAACAATGCTGTATGCTTGAAGGAGGAACCAGAGACATTCTCCACCATTCAATATTAAAAAAGCTGATCTCAATTCAGAGCACTTCTCAATCTGAGTGCAAACAAGAGTACGGGGATGAAATGATGATGATGATGATGATGATGACAGGTAAGATGGTGAAGGGAATTCATGCATGTGAAAGTATTTGCGACCCAGGGTTTAATATCAGAGGTTAGCAAGTTCACAACACATTTCTGTTTTAATTAATTTGTGTGTGTGTGTGTGTGTGTGTGTATTCAACATGTAATGAGGACCAAATGTCCCCACAATAAAGTAATACCACTGCATTTTGACCTTTTTATTTGTTTGTTTTACAAAACAAGCTTATATTTATATCCCATTCTATCTAAAAACCATTACACCTATGCCTAACCCATAAAACACGGAAATAAGTGTTTATGTTTATGCTTGCTTATGTTCATGCTTTACAACCCAACACAGCAAGGTGCTGCTCAGCACAGTAACCCACAAAGCATTGTGGTAGTGAATTTTGTAGGGCCAAAGAACAGATTCTGAAAATCTAGGTAGAAATACAACACTTGACATTGTTATCTTTTTCCCTTTTCCTCAATCTGCTCTCTGAAGAATACACAACATTTAGACATGTAAAAATGCTATATTGCTATAAAAAAAACAAACAAAAAAAAAACAAAGATCAAGGAAATGTCACAGACGACGTTTATAAGGATAATGAATCCATGATCACTGGTTGGACAGAGATTGTGTCGTAACAACTAGGTCAGACAGTTGACATATTGTCTTTTGAATATAGAACATAATAAAATGCAGTGTACAATATCTGTATAAGTGTTGCAATAAATACAAACATAAATAAAAGTAACTTTATTTATTTAAAAACAAGTTTATCTGTGAAAATGAGAGATATATGTTGATATCAGGGTTAAAGCGTATTTTATGTTTGTTTGGGCAAAGTCTCTTTTAGTAATGGCTACGGGATGTGTTGCTGTTGCAACGTCTGCTTGCTTCTAACTGAATAAACTATGTGAGCATGTAGCCAACATGAATGTTATTTGAAGGAAGAGTGTTGCGTCATGGTTATGAAATACAAAGGATTTTGTGTTTTAGTTCAGAGCTTACAGACAGACTTCAATATGAGATAAAAGTACTTATACATAAGTGTACATGTACACACAAGCCACAGTACATTTTGTATTGCTACACAGTTTTGGGCTCTGGAAGACTGTCCTTGATCTCATTGATTAGAGATCAGTAACATGGGGAAGAGCAGCAGAGGGTGGACTGTGTCTGCTCTGAAAGTGAATATCCTTCTATTATGGGCATAATGTATTTATCAACATCCCCCACAAACTCGGGAGTTACACAGACATGGAAGTCATGGATTTCTGCCGATCAGATCTCAGCTCATTTCCAAGAATCGTAGATGACAAACAGTGAGGTTAATTAGATTTGTTTGGTATCTGTTTGTGTGGGGCTACAGCAGGTGTTTCCTTACATACTCAGCATGACCGAGAGTAATTCGGTAGGCTATAGACTTTCTATGGATAGAAAGTATGCTAATATGCTTTGAGGGACAAGATATGTTAAAGTGATAAAGAAAAACGAAAACTCATTTTTGTGCTCGTCCTTTCCGGATTTCACCATTTTGGAGAGAATCACATACATAAACAACATATCCATGTGCATACTGTGCATTGCATATGTTGTTTATGTATGCAATTTTCTCCAAAATAGCACACACAAAAAAATTTATTGTAACTTCATAAAATTGTGGTTAAACTACTGATGTTGCTTGGATTACTTTAACAACGTCCTTACTACGTTTCCAGATCTTGAACTTGATCATGACCCTTGCCGTCTATGGGAGTTTCAGAGAGCACTCAGAATTTATCAAAATATCTTAATTTGTTTTCCAAGATAAACAAAGGTCTAACAGGTTTGGAACAACATGAGGGTGAGTAATTAATTTGGGATAAACTGACACATTCCTATGAGATTTTGATATTTTCAAAATACATAAAGTTCACTTAAAAAAGGGATGTGATACTTAAGTCATATTCAGAATATCTGAGAATGCTCTCAGAACTTTTCTTGAGATTTTTACTTCAATGATAAATAAAATAAATAAATATAAATAAATAAATAGATATACATTTTAAACCAATGGTGACAAAAAAGACAATATCCATTTTGAAAGACTTTGTCTTAGCCTATTTTAAATTTTAAAAGTAACAAACTTTCATTATTTCAGATAAATGACATTCAGAGTTTTTAAATGTGTTTTAAGGATTCAAATTAAAATTGAAATGTGTTTAATGTAAATCAATTAATCAATCAATCAATCAATAATGGCACCTTTTTGAAAGGAAAACTAAAGCATGTAGACTTCATATTCAGTAGGACAGTTTAGATTCCTCTGCTTCACTGAATTATCCCAGCGACTAGCAGGTATTCAATATAAAAAAATAAAAAAAAATCCTCTGTTATATAAGAAGTTCTTCCAAGAATGGATTGTATACAAACAGAATGCTGACAGTTGTCATGGCAATATCAGCATTCTCAGAGGATGCCATGGGATCCCATTCTATCATGGGTGTTTGTGTGTGTATGTGTGTGGAGGGCAGTGCTATTTCCCATAATCCACACTGAATGCTGGCCCTTGGCAAGCCATAAAATTTAGGCACAGCTCTCAGACAGGGAATTTGCATTATAAAGGTACCCAGCAAGAAGCAGTGCACCAATCTCTATGGGCAATAACACAAAATAGCCTATTTCAAGTCTCTAAATGTAGTCTGGACGAATAAATAAAACAAGTTTAAAGTGCAGTTTTGTAACTCTGTATATCTTGGATCATTTTCTTTTTTGCCTGTGCTAGCTAGCTATTTACTGATTGATTGATTTATTGTTTTACTTGTATTAGAATAGAATAGAATAGAATAGAATAGAATAGAATAGAATAGAATAGGATAAAAACTTTAAGGGATAGTTTGTTCAAAAGAAGAAAGAGTTTGATTTCAAGTGAAAGACGCCAAAACATTTTTCACAAAGAAGCTGCTTAATAGACTTCCAAGGTATGTTGGTAAAAGGCGTGTTTGTTTAAAAGCTGGGCTTTCAGAGATGGATGATTTAAGATAACTGTTCAAATACACAAAGCAGAGTTTATTGGTGTCGATCATGGTCAGGCAGAAATACATTGTGGACCTTGTGCTTTTCGGCTAAAACAAACAGACAGCAAGATACTGCATGGTAAAACATTACAAAAAAACAAATTTGTGAAAGATGATCCTGCTTGTCAATAAGATTTAAGGATTTTTTTATCCTATGCTACTGACACCTATAATTTCCCAACATCCTTATCACCAGCTGACAAAAGCGCATAAAGTAAAATACAAATGTTGACTTTTCAATGTCTACCAAATAGTTTTTAGAGTCTGTTGCCTCACTTTACAGCAAAACACCATGAGTAACAAGTTGGGCACTACGCCCAGAAAAAGAATGGTTCCCTCTTTCTTACTGAACTGATTTGTCCAAGTGTCTTTTGTGTCATTCTTTGGCCTTTTAGTTTGTCTTGTATTTGCTACAGCAATTTCTTCTCAAAAAAAAAAAAAAAAAAAATGCACCTGTAATTACTACATGGTCACTGACATATTACATTGTAATAATACAATGTTCACTACTGTAACTTGTTTAAATACAATTTAAATAAATATAATCTATGCTAAAAGTAAAATGTTCTTATCATTGGTATTCGCTGCATAATACAGCATCATTATAACAGCATCCTGTAATCTCAGCCGCAGTCTGTTGATTCTGTCTTACCTGACTTAACAAGTACATCTCTGGGTCTGCTGGGCTGGCCCTCTGGAGGATAAAAACTGTGTTCAATTCTCTGGTCCATTCTGCTGTTTCCTGTGTGTGTGTGTGTGTGTGTGCGTGTGTATGTGTGTGTTAGATATCCTACATGTTTATGTGAGGGCTGTTTCTCCTGAGTTTCTGCTGTTCTTCACCCACATGCCTCCTCTCTCACAGTGTAAACAGTCATGTGACCGTTGGGCATCAAAGCCACACCCCTCCTGCTCCTCCCAACTTTATTTTTTCACATACACACTCTCTCTCTTTCTCAGGAATCTGATAGGATTAGTGGAGGGCTTAATCCCTCTCTTTTGCTCTTCTGCTAAACCTCACATTAACCATTAGATGACCAAAAGGCTTTCATCCTTCACAAATTCATACTCTGAGCAATTTAAAATAAATACACACACCGAGAATCATCTTATAATCACATACCGTCCATGTCTTCTTTAAATATTACATATTGTATACAATAAAACAACATCTCTAGACATGATCATCAGGTCAGGCTCATCTGAACTTGTTTATCCGCAGAATTACTAATATTTTTGTCTCTGGAAATAGGGCTCCTATGAGTATTTGTTGGTTATTGAAGACAAGAATGACACTATGACATAAACAAAATTGGATACAACTATATGCAAAACTACATATTAGCAGTGTAACGTTCCAGTATAAAAGGCATGCTTTAATTCTTTAATTATTATTTTATGTCAGGAAGCTGGAACTTCGGAAGTATTTTTGACCCAGCCGTGACGTCTCAAGAAACAAGGTCAAAGATATTTGCATGGAACAGAAGGAGCCGTGGCAACACTGCATTGTTCCTCTACAGGGCTGTTGGGCAGCTTTCATTGTTCTCAAGGATGCGTAAGTGTAGACTTACCCACTCCATTCAGGTGCTTTCCGTTTTTCACACTCTGCTGGTTAATGTTGTATGCCTTCTGCTGAGCGAGAGAAAAAAGAGGCTTATCAGCTTACAAATATTCACATCAATCTCATCAATCACAGCATTACTGACTGTCTGTCTGCTCGCACTTTTCTCCAATTGATTTAGGATGTATTATGAGAGTCTTCAGTGGTCATGAATGCTGGAAAGGTGGAGGCAGATGAAATATGCTTCTGTCACTGTAACATGAAGCCAGCTGTTCCATTTATGCAGTGCTTTGCTTGCAAGGAGAAGCATTCTATGCTCTTTACCAGTGGTTTTTAAACCTGTCCAGCACATGTTGCATGTCTCCCTTATCAAACACACTTGATTCAACTCATCAGCTCATCAGTAGAGACTGCAGGACCAGAACTGCTTGTATCTGATAATGGGGGCATACAAAATGTGCAGGGCAGGGGTGCCTCCAGGACTGTTTTGAAAGGCAAAATCTTACGGTCAGCAAAGAACATTTTTTTCTTGTTAACTACTATGAACAGTGCCATCTACATTTAAATTTGACTTGGAATAAGCAATGTGCTTATTGTGTAATGTGCTTACTGTGTACATACATGTTTTTTATATATAAAATAACAATAATAAAACAAAATAATAAAATAGTATAACTGTAATTTATTTGTGCAATTACATTTATAATTGTTGACCCATCCCTTACAACTTAACCCACCTTACACCTACCCATACCATTAAATCTGTCCCTAACCATAGCCATATCCCACCTCAATAGCAGCAAATATTTGTCAATAAAATATGAACACAATATAACCACATAAAATGAGATGTTTAGAAAAATGTTCATGCAGAACTTTGATAAACAACAAAACCAAAGTGTAGGGTTTTTCCACAGCATTCAATTATTGACAAATTGAGAAATAAAAAAGTCAGTATGACTTGCACATTGTATTAAATGGGTTTGTGTGAGGAAACATTTGATATTAAATGTTACTCTAATTCTCATGTCTCATTTAAATTTGATATAATTACAGTAAATTGGTTCTCTTGTTGTATCATTCCTTAAAATTCACCCAAAAATGGCCCAACCTGCAAAATACCTTTGATCATCTTAAATCATGATAATTTGACATTTTTGCCCCTGCTATTAAAACATTCAAAAATTCTATAAAGATTATGAAAACAATCCAAGTCAATTTAAAAACGTATTTCCCATATTCTGAAGAGACACCTTCTAGTCTACATGTTGATCAATGACTAAATTGTGAATAAAAGCCTAAATTAAATCTTTCAGTGGAGGGACAGCTATTGCATATTTAACTGAAATATCTTCATTGAGTTTCAAAGGTAAAGATAAGTCTTGTGGGTTTGAACAATAAGGGTGAGTAAAGGAGGACATACTTTCATTTTTTGCATGAACAATCAGTATACAAGCGTTGAGTTTTGTATTTGTATTTGTATCATTATTTATACTCACTGTGCATGAAACCACATGGGTAAAAGTTTGGAGAATCATCACTGAGAGCACAAAACCTCTCTTCTTTTAAGTGGACCTCACATCACCTAGCTTTTCTACAGCCTGCAGATACAAATGAATGCCTGTGGACTTTGGCTCTTTTCTGAGCTATATTCGAAGCAGAACACTCTGGCTGAATGAATGGATATTGTTGCTGCAGTTGCTAGGAGAGGCCTGCTCAGGCTTTGTGTCTTCACAAGAGCCTCAGTGTCTCATCGTTCACAGTAAAAACATTGATGTCTTGAGGAAGAAACAAATCTCTTTAATTTCAGCCTTCAATCCTGTGTGTCCAATGATTTCTCTTAACTGTTCTTTACACACCTTAAGCAAACAAAACCAACAGTGGATTTTTGTTCACCTGCACAAATATGAATGTAATTTTCCTCTGAATGAGCCCTAAGGCCGACATAAAAAGAGGCTTTATTGAGATGTAATTAATTTGCTTGTATTTAAAGGGGATTTGTTTCCTCTCATTGGGAGAGAGGTTTTAAATAGTATTATAATCACAAATGACTTACTTAGAGGCTGAGAGATGGAAAGCCTCCTCAAGTAACAATGGAATCAGGTTGAAATAAGCTTATGCTCACTAAGAGTCAATCCATATTTGGAGCAGTGTTCTATGAATGGTAGAGTGGTGTTTAGTAGTATGAATGAGATCTGAATTGGATTTATTTAGCACTGAATGCTCTCCCTTAAATATGGAATGGCCCTCAGTCCATTAAGCTGTGGAACTGGGCTTCATATATCTTGATTCTGCGGTGAAATGTTTCTAAGTCAATATGTGTCAGTGTGCCTGTGATTATTCAGACAATGCAGGGAGAAATAAGCCAGTTGAATGCCATTTCTTATTTACATGTAATGTGTAATGAGAAGTCAGAAGCGTTTGGATGCATTTGGGGTTATATACAGAAAACAGAGCAATGCAGACAAGACAAAATCATAGTCAAATACCAGGAAGAGATCAGGGCAGGCAGCAATCAAACACAAACGAGAGCAGGCAGAATAGTCAAGGCAGGCAGCAAACAATCATAGAAGAGTCCAGGGTAATACACAGAAAGGGGAATCGCAATAGAGAACGCTCAGAAATGTTGCCGGGGCAAACAAGACTTCATGTCTAACCAGTCCGGGAGCATGGTTTATAAAGGGGATACTGATGAGGAACACTCTGAGGTACGGAGATTACGGGATTTGCAGTCCAATAGAAGGTTAGTAGTCTGGTGAGGGTTCCCTCTGGTGGCGATATATATATTTTAATGATGTAAAGAACTGCAAGGGGTTGTGAGGTTAAGTAAAAGATACTAATTAATTAAATAATTGAAAATTAAATAGATTAAAATAAAACACTTATTATCTCATTATATATATATATATATATATATATATATATATATGCACATATTTACACACTTATATATATATATATAGTCGCAGGTGGAAGAATCACAAAGCAACTGAATGCAGTGAAGCCCCGGAGGGTGGATTTTATTTACAGGGTGAAGTGACCAAC
>JAUYWG010000045.1:3907023-3917340 GCA_034779775.1 Enteromius afrohamiltoni
TATATATACAAACACACACATGTGTTTATATATGTGTGTACTGAAAATATATATTATGTATATGTACATACATACTGCAAGATTTACATGAAAATACATTTATATATGCATATACATTTATATACATTCCTTTTTTTCTTAAATATATGCATGCATGTGTTTGCATTCCTAAATATATAATACATTTACACAGTATACACACACATTTCATTATTTTTATTATTTATTTTTTAATACATTACACAAATATTACCCATTAATTAGTAATATTAGCTCTATTTTAGTAGGGAACAGTTAATTTATTGAATTACTATTCATAATAATAATAACCCAGTGGGAACAATTATTATTTATTCAGGAAAGTTAAATTGACCTAAAAATGATCAGACACAGAATATTGAATCAGTTACTTTTTATTGACCAAATAACAAACATTTCATATTCATATTTAAAACGGACCCTCCCTTACAATCAATTTCAAATTATATACAATTTTATATTTTACATAAAACCTCTTAAAAGTTTCCCAATAAAAAAATAAACCAATCTCTTCAAGCGTGTCAGAATATGCACCAAGAAAAACTATATTCTTAAATTCTGTCTAACATATTTTTCATTTCAAACAATAAGAAACTGTAATTTGCTGTAATTTGTGACTACAACACAAGAAATGAGAGGCTGGGTCCTCCTCAGCTGTGATTGATTTGTGTGGCCCTCACGTTCATCCTCCTGTTAGAAAGAAAAACATATAAATAATTTGTTTATTTTTTTAACATTAGTTTAAGCAATATGAACATGTTTTGTTTTGTTTCTGTACAATTACATTTTTACAATTACAATTACCCCATTTGCCACCCCAGCTCTAGTACCCCGTATATTGATAGTGGCTCCCTGTTGCCCGCAAATTGTACAAAATATTCCGTAATCTACACCAAGCCGGAACGCGCGTGCATGCGAGACATTAATGTCTGCATTTTGCATTTTACAATGCGCGCTAAAGGCGGAATGAAAGAGAGAGAGAGAGCTCGACCGTGTGTGTGCGTGTGTGTGTGTGCGTGCGTGTATGTGTGTGCCTGTTGACAGCGCGTGTTAGGCAGAGAGCATCCTGATTGGTTTACTAAGCAAAATAAGCCAATCAGCTTTCAGTGGGGGCGGGCTTTTATTTCTTTTCTCGGACACCGAAGTTAAGTTATCAGTTCAGTGCAGCCTACGAGATCGTCGTGGCAGAAAGAGAGAGACTCGACTGTAAACAACATAACAAACATTGCAATAGTTTTGAAAAAAAAAAAATCTGCCTTTTCACTAAACCAGAGCATAGAAAAAGAAAAAAACTTTGAAAATAACCATGACGCAGTCTCCATGCTAAAAATAATGATATAAACAAAGTTTTCCACAGTTGTAACATGTCTTTATGTGTACAATTCATTGAGTTCCCTTCAATAATTGCTTGTGGGATATTGTGTGCATTGTCCCCCCATACGATTAAAGAAAGTTACTCCCGTCCTCGTTCCTTTATTTGGCTTATGGGGTTATCACACGATGAACGACTCAAACCCAAAGACTTCTTCCAGTAAGAAGAGATACTTGTACTTAAAGTGACTTGCTTTACGAAAATTTGTTTTCATGTCTCATCGAAGATATTTGAATACTTTAAAAGGTCATTTTGTTGCTCTTGTTGCACTAAATACTGTATTTATTTTATTCATTTTAAAGATATATGTTGGTGATTTAATTGTGGTTTTTGTAAATTCTTAATGTGTTTTTGACTTAAAGAAACGTGATACACTGAAACTTTGTATCCATATGCAGTCTGCATTGTTTGTCATGCTTTGTAAATTAAACTTGGCATAGATTTAAACTCGCAACAGGTTTGACTTTCCAATCCAGAAAAATGTAAAACAATGTAAAAATGTGCCCCTAGTGTATACACCGAATAATAATAGAGTTCCTTAAATCTACAAAAACCATGCAAGGATGCTTGCTTCAGTGTTGCCACTCCTCATAATTTTAATGCCACCCCATGAATAATTTTCTAGATCCGCCTAGCATTAATCACTATAAGATACATGTATGCTGTAACATATTTTAAACTCATTAAGGGAAATTTAGATATGTATATAAATAATTACTATTCATTATGATTAATTGCAATTATTTATATTACATTTACATTTAAATTTTATTAGCTGCCAGTAGTAACTGTAGCAGAATTACCATCAACTAATCTGTTCGTTCAGCAAACACATAGTGTAATTAAGAAAGGATATTTTCTTGGCCACAGAAATATGCCTTCTTATAGTATCACTATTAGAGCATGTAGCAAGGGCCGAAATCATAAAGGGACACTTATTTGCAAGAAAATTTGTTGATCAGAAACTCATGTAATTTGTGCAAGAGTTTTATTAACTCTACGGTAACTCACATGACTGAACACATTCGTATAAATACACTCACACAAAGGGAATGTGCAAAGAAGGCTTAAGGGTAAACCATTAAGAAAGAGCTAGGATTTAAGTTAGTCAGTTGACCACCTGTAAAACCATCAGTGCCGTTCAAAACGGATTCAGTGACTAATACTAAACCTCTGCTTCGTTTCGTTATATGTATGATACGTGCATTGCCTCATTGTTGAGGGTCCGATGCAGTCTCGAAGTCCTGATGGTTCCAAGGTTTTGGTTTGGCAATCATTTCTTTCTGGTTCTAAGAGTAATGAATTCCAAAAGAGATCCTGACTCTGGTGCTAGGTCGATGAAAAGAGAGCTGAGAGAGAGATCTGTTGCAATCCATGGATCTTGAGATACATAAAAAGTCAAGGCTTAGGCTTGGTGTAGAACTTAGTTTTGCCTGGAGTTTGATCATCACCTTAGTGTCTCAAAGGACGGCAGCCAGTGCTGCAGTGCAGGCCCTCTTTCGATGTGTGTGTATCGGGCCTGTGGGCTAAAGAGACCATAGAGAGATGGTGTGGGTTCCGGCATCAAGGAGAGTAGAAAAAGAGGAAAAGAGAGGGAGTGTTACTTGTGTGAAGGCTTTTTGTACCCTGTTGAGGTCCTTGTGGGTCAAGGACCAATGGTCTGATGGTGCTTTGGAAGGAAGTTTCTCTTTGTTCTCAACATTGCTAATTTTCCTCTACACTGGATTGTTGGATCACTATACAAATTAGACCAGCTTCTTAAAACACTGAACATTGCAGAGATATCAACATATGACATACACTCTCAGTTAGATCGTCTGAAGATGAGTCCTTAGATACCAAGCATGACATGTGTGATCTGGCAAGGTGGTGTTTAGATATTAATCTATCAAAAACATGCATAAGACATTGTACCATAAGCAGGGCAGTATACCAGGACAATAGCAATATACACTATGATAAGTGTTCTATGATATGATAAGTGTTCACTCAAAGGAAATTTTTCTGTGAATTAATTTAGGGAAAAGTCCATTGTCTTTAGACTAGTCAGAGTCTGCTCACATTCCTTCAGGCACTAAACCAATTTTTTATCAGTCGGTTGTCATGGCAATCAAAGACATGGCTTGTCCCCCTGGGGTTTTAACTGTTAGTCGGGAGATGTCACCAATGTGAGTTGCCTTTTGGGTTGGTAAAAGCAGTATTAAAGATTGTTAACATTTGTTGAATGTAACAAATAGTTTGTGACTGATTGGTTCAAATGCTACATAATTCCTCCCTTTCGAACGTTGTTTTCTGTCCAATAGACATTGAAATTGCAGAACAATCAGAGATACACCTGCCACTCACGGCTGGGGAATGGTGGTGGCTCTCTGGTGTTCTGCTGTGGTTATGTAAGCTGTTACATGGTGCGGGTCCAAGAGCTTGTGCTGCAGGTGTCAAGGCGGTGTCACCTGTCATCCTGAAGTGAGTTGGTCTAGCTCAAATGGTTGTCAGCCTGTGGGCTATCCGTGGCACCTGTGGCATAGAACAGCTGGGTGAGACTCTTGGTGGTGAGAGTGCGGCTGAAGGTCTGTAAATCATAGCCGCTTTCTTTGCCAAGGCCCGCCCATTAGGCCGTTTGACTGACATGTCAAACAACCAATCACAGTTCGTTTCATTCAGCGTCATATTTCGGGGCATAGAAATGTCCCCACAACAACAAAACGGCAGTCAGCATAGAAAATCCTGATGAGACGCGCTAAACAGCTGTTTGGAGCTTATCTCTCCACTTTTTAACACCCACAAGCTATTCTGGAGAAACGAACACAATACTGAATCGGCCAGCTGCGATGTCAGCATCTGTTGTTTCATGTTAGCCAGCAAACGCGGATGATCCCCTTCTTAGTTAGATACTTCACTTGATCTTCTATAATAGATAGGAGGAGACACACAACTAGCAAAATTGGATCGCATGCTTTTGAGAATCCAATGTTTAACTGATCTTAAATGCTTATTGTCACTCATGTAAACACGACAGGGTTTTTTACGCAATTACAGGTCTGCGCTTTGTTTCCCGGCGGACCGAAAATAAACACGCCAACTCGCGCAACCAATCACATAACGACTTCGACACTGCTGAAGTGTTTCCATATGCATATGTTTACCATATGCACCTGACGTTCAGTCAACGCTCCGTGGGCGTGACGTCTGAGGCTGAGACTAGATACTGAGTTGCTTCAAGCGGGGAGTCAGGAATTTGTCCTTCCTAGCGACCCTCAGTTGGATTTTGTTTAAGTAACTCTTTTGCTAGTGTCAACAGCTCCTGTAACTTAAAAGTAGGTGTGTCCAGCAGGTTTTGTGCAGCCTCTACTTGGTACCTGTGTGAAGGGGACACAGAGGAGGCTGATGTGGTGCACTGTGGTTGGACATACCATGGTGTTCGCAGACCTTTTCCATGGCTCCTGTCAGGGGTTGGTCTGGAACATGGGGCTGTTGCCATGGCGATGGCCCCGTCTTCCACTTTCTTATGGCTTTCTGTAAAACGGACCTTGTATTGTGGCAATTCTGGGTGCCTATTGGTACCTGCTTTGGATTCTGGGTTGTGTAGTTCAGAATCAGTGGGATCTTAAAACACATTTTGGCCGAGGCCTTCTGTTCTGTCAAAGACATTCTGTGTCAAGGCACGCCGATTTGTATAGGCCTAGTGTGGTTGTAATGTCTATATGGTGGCTCACAATGGGGTGGAGGTTTCGGAAGAAATCTAGAAACTGGTGCTCTCTCCTCATCCCAGGTTTAATGTAAGCTCCATCAAAGTCTGTTCTAGTTGTTGTAGGGAGTTTCATCCCGGCCCTATTTGAGTGTCACTCCATGTGTTGTTTCGAAGTGTGTCCAAGTAAATCCTCTTCCTTCTGCAGCTGCAGTGCTTTTCAGGATGTCGACTTGTGAAATGTCAAGAAGGTGTCAAGTCTCCCCCCTTCGAATCTGTGTGTGGGGGTACAGGTGTTTGCTCTGCTGGTGGAAAGATGTTCAGCAGGGTGATTTTTACTTAGGTCAGTCCATAAATAGTCTCTAGAACTGTTTCAGTTGTTTCTGGACCAGGTTGAGCTTCCTTTTGCAGAATTGCTGAGTCTGGTTGTGTACATTAGCTCCGGCTGCATGAAGATGGCCTTCCGAGGCCTTAGCTTTAGTGTCTCTCTTGTTAAATTTCACATACACTGCTTTTACAGTGACTTAGTGTGAAACAGGTCTTCTTCAGGTCCTGCTGGGGCTTTTGAAGCTGCTCTCTTTGTCCAGCAATTGTTAGAGGACGAGTGATTTCCTTTTGTCGTGCCATTCTGCAAGTTTCTTTGCATCCGTTCGTTACCTTCTCTCGCTGAGCAGGTGTCAGTTCCTTGTTGAACTTTTTTTCAATACCACGACTGAGGTGAGACCCTTGAGCTAGGCACCGTTCCCCCAACTGCTCCCCGGGCGCCGCAGCAATGGCTGCCCACTGCTCCGGGTGTGTGTTCACGGTGTGTGTGTGCGCGCGTGGTTGATCACTTCTCACTGCTGTGTGTGTGCACTTGGATGGGTTAAATGCAGAGCACCAATGGGAAACCATACCTGGCCACTTGTCATGTCCTTCCTTTCTTCCTTCCTCCTGTCTGACACCCTTGAGGGTGTGGGCTAGGAGAAGAAACTGTTATTCCACTCCAGGTGGCTCAGGCTGGGTGTCAGTTGTCCACTGGTGCTGCAGTCTCGCTGTTCCTTTCTCTGCTTTTGCAGGTCGTTGTCTGCTTCAAGATGAAGGATGTCCATCACTGTGCTCTGCTGGGTTTTCAGGTGGTCCTGGTAAGGTTGCAGGCTGGATGTCTGAGACACTTTGGCACACTTGGTGGGGACACCAGAGAGAGAGAGAGAGGCAGATGGCAAATACACAAATGCTGAAGATTAACTTGGGGGCTTACATGTCGATATAGTATCAGACGTATTCAAATTATTTTACCATAACAATTGGAACCAGTTTTTTTTTTTTGTTAGTTTTTTTTCCACATTAAATGTTTGTTTGCATCAAGAAAGCAACACATCGCACAAATGCAGACTTACAGTAAGACACGCGCAAATGCTCTTACGATCACAAGTTTTCAGATATAATCACTTCACAAACAATAATCTCCGAATCTGTAAAATAGTCACTTGACTTATAGCCCTCTCTGTTTTCAGCACATTAAGCGTCTCTCTCTTGCGTGCTCGCTTAATCGTGTGCACACTGCTGATTCGCTAAACAGTTCACTTAGCCATATACATAAAACTAATGTCAGCTAATATATTTTAAAAACCATTGTTTATTTTTACTCGCATTTGCAGGTGTTATTACTGGACAGTGTTCTCCACTTTCAAATCTAATTTGACCAACCATGACAGTCAAAGTGTCACTACGGCTGTGGAGCCGACACAGAACACAGAAGCACAACTAAAGAAATCTTTTTGTAGATCTTAGAATTTGCATTAATTATGATATCATCATGTTTTAAATAAAACATACCTGTAGTTTGGCACATCGTCATCCCGCCACTGCCACAGAACTTGAATGATGAAATCCCGCGATTCCCTCCTGGACGTTGACGCATGTGCACTTTGTGTACCACAACTAATATTTTGGGGTATATATTACTTAATCTTTTAGTGTTGCAGATATTGCTGTAAACAAATAGGTAGTGTAGGTAGAATTAACCCATTATTATATATTTTACTTGCTAACTAATATAGTTAAGTTTCATGGGTTATTTTTAACATCCCCCAGAGTAATTTATTACAGTGTATATAAATAAATAACTCAAATACTAAATTCTAAATTATATTGATAAAGTCTCTTTTAAATGAATGAATGAATGAATAAAATAATTAATAAAGAAACAAACTGACTAATGAATGGAAGAACAAAAAAATAAATCCTAGAAACATATAACTACCCACACACAGACACAATACACCTACAATTGTTTTTACAAGAAAACAGGTAGTTATGGTCCTGGATGCTTATTGTTCAATACAGTGCTAATTTGCAAAACAAGTGTTCATTTAGCTAAGATTATATGGTACAATTATTGTACAATTGCACAGTTTCTTATCCATGAAGGGAATGAAAGGTTGGTTTAATTCTGACTGTGACTCCTCACCATGATAAATCTGACACTTGATTGTACAAGCAAATGGCTCAGACACAGGTAATCAGAAGAGGCTCCTGTATCCTATAATCCTCCAGTAACCCTCTCAACAACAGCTGTCAGCTGTCACTAGCAGAACTGAGCAATGAGTTGCCTTCAGTCATCACCACACCCTCCATCCACACCTTCCCAGCATGCAATCCTCCCCATAGTTCAAATATTTGTCAGTGTTACTACTCCAATACCTCACTGAATGTTGCCCAGACATTCAAAACACCAACAATGGACTTTTGGGTAAATCTGAAACTTGTGGAAACTAGGGCAATGGTGTTCTAAACTGTACAAAATGATAATTATAGAAGGTATGTGATGTCAACATGGATCCACGTTCATATAATGCAAACAATTTTCTAATGTGTGCATTCGCAATCAAGCATATCTTCTGAAAAAAACATGAATAATCATAGTTTAAAAGGTGCTACTGTACACGTTAACATGGTTTAAAGACTGTTTCTGATGATGAACTGGTGATGATTCTGATGTGAACATATGAATTTCTTAAGACGCACATCATATTCGAAACAGTCCTTGGCCTGTGTCACCCACTCAATACTAACTCTGTTACCTAAACTGCTTAACAAAAGTGACAAAAACCTACTTACTTTCTTGCCATAGGACGCCCCCATGCTGACACTTCCGCTAGGCCCAGACCCCAGAGATTTCTTTGTGATTCCAAATTCTTCTCCTCTCCTCGACTGGATCCGTGTCCACTTCGGCTCCACCAAGGAGGGAAGGAGGGAGTGCGGGGGGGCAGTCAGAAAAGCCCTCTCGCTCTCCCTGGCACCTTGACAGCAGTGGGGTAGTCCAGCAAAAGTGACTAGTTGGATTAGATTATAATAACTCTCTCTAAGATTCTTTGACTTGACAATAAGGACCAGCATGCTAGCATGAGGTAGCTATTTTGTCATCATGAGTTTCCTAGCTTTAAACAAATTGAGCGTGTGAGTCATAGTAAACCAGACCATTGGTGGCACCTGTTACTTTCCTTATAGGACTTATCCACTGCAATAAGATTATACTAATTGGCAGTGACAGAGTAGGAAGTCTTGGGAAAACCTCATGGTGGATGGCCATCATGAATTTTTACTGGAAATGTCAAGGTGGTTTACTTACTTTATGTTTAGCTGTACTGGTGAACAGTACTGTGATCAGGACATACTGTGTACAATGTCTTCTACTTTGGGAATTCGGCCACAAAAAAGACAGCTGCCATTACATTGGCATGTGGCCCAGTCTGATGAGATCACACAGTAATTTTGTTAGTTGATCGTCAATCACAGGTGGTAAAATGATCATTATCACTATTTGAGCTATTTTTAAGAAATATATATTATTTACAAAATGTACAAAGCACACAGACACATTATGTAAACAGAAACATCTATTTTGGGATGTGATTAATCTCGATTAATCCTTTGTCAGCACTAATTATAATGTGATGTAATGTTGGAATACATTTTAAATGCAGATTTTTTTCCACTTTTTTTTTTATTTATATTTTTTCCTCCATGCATTAAACAATAAAAACAATAAAGCAAATATCATTGTATTTGCTTGACTGCTTTTGTGTAATATATTTTTAAAACATAATTTACTGTCATGGCGAAGCTACATTTTCAACATGTTACTCTTGTCTTCAGTGTCAGATGATCCTTCACAAATCATTGTAATATGCTGTTTCTTCTTTTATATTATTTATTTTTATTTTTTTAATGCTGAAAAAATAAAATAAAATAAGTAAGCTTTAATTGATAAATTAATTAATTTATTAATTTAAGTTAATCTGTATAAGAACAAACATTTTGTGCATCTTCAACCCTGCTCTACTGAACTACTGTCCTGCAAAATTAATTTCCAACCTTTTTCTATTAACTTGCCCTGCAGTCATCTGTCAAGTGATCCTGAACATCTTGATTGCTAGCTAATCTCTGCAAAATGTATCTGCAGGAACAGGCTTGAAGACCAATGATCTCTAAGCCCTGTAATGCAAAAGGTCAATGATGATTTTGCCCAGTTCAAAAACAAACAGAGCAGTACTGCCATCTGCTGGTGATGCAAAGACTTTCAATAGACGTTGCTGCTTTGCAACAATTTGAATTGCTCCTTAATTTTGCCAAGTAACACACAACCCTGGATCAACACTGATTCTAATACCTACCCCTAAACCTAACCCTACCCAAAATGTATTCATGAATAAATGGGAAGGGTAGATATTTCCTGAAAAATTATAATAATCCGATTCGTTGATTGGAATGTTGTTCCAGAAACAGCATTCCAATCAAATAAATGTGTACTGAATTAAAATAAATGTGAAATAAACTTCAGGCATTCTATAAGCAATGGAAACAATTGATTGATTGTTTGATTGATTTACGGATTCATTCATTCATTCATTTAGAGATGATCAGTCTTGTCTTGTATAGGAATATCAACCTTCAGAGTTTTTATCACACCCTAATCAAACACAACAAAGCTGGATAATTATCGAAAATTATAGGCAGGTGTGTAGAGAGAGTTGTTGTGTTCCATTCCAGTGGCTCATCTTTTTAGTATAATTCATACAAAGGGTTTATCCTCCAGAGTAAGTGTCACACTGTTATGTGTTTCCCTGTGTCTTTGTGATCATCTGTTCCACGTGTTCCTAGTGTTTGTTTACATTCTGTATCCATGTGCCTTACCTTGTTTGTAACCCCGCCCATCTCATTAGTGTTTCACTCCCTT
>JAUYWG010000045.1:3917518-3936920 GCA_034779775.1 Enteromius afrohamiltoni
CAGCTCTTTAAATAGTTTAGCTGGAATAGGGTCTTACATCCGAACAGTCAGTAAAACCGCCCTCCAAGGGTGGCAGAGAAACTGGAACGTCTGGAAAAGAACAAAGGTAAGTCCCTCATCCAAAATCAGTATGGAGACATTGGTCACACTTCCTTGTTTTCGTGTCGCTTTTATACTGGTCCTGCCGTGAACGATTGGCCCGGGCAGAAGAGTTCCAGGTGGTGATCCTCTGTTGCCAGGGCGACGCTGATAGCTTCAGCGATTCCTTATAGTACAAAATCGCTCAGTCCAGTACATTTCACACAATTATACACCACATTCCTTGTTTCACTTTCAGTTTAATATTTTTTTTAGATCGTTCATTCAGTCACTGGAAAACACGCCTAGTTGGTACGACAGGGTCACAGACCATTTTCTTGAAAAGGAACGTAGGGCAGAATTTACTTTTTAAATAAATAGATAAATAGTTTTATGATGTAGGCCGAAAATGAGCTTCCCCTATTTGACAGACCAGTAGCTGCCACTGATATATATATTTATATATATATTAATTCAGTGGCATAAAAGTTTTCCATACACTAATGTGTGGGGGAAATACATAGATAAATACAGATGATGTAGCCTATAAACTATAAATTACTTTGGATATATTTGTTTTGCATGTTTAATTTTGATTTGTGTGGCCATCTTACAAATAAATCAATACAGCTTGCTGTATTAAGAGACATCTTTTGCTTTGTCCTTTGGAAAGGAAAGATTTAAGACCAACTAAAGTGTTATTTTTAACCAAAACAAAGTCCTTAAAAAACAAACAAAAAAAGTATCATGCACAAAAGCAAAGCAAATGCACATGCATTAAACCTCTGTGTCTTTGCCAGTGAAAACAACACACGTTATTTTCTCTGTATGCAATACTAGTTATTAATACAAGCTGCTTTTGGTATAGAAGCTAATTTATCACTACTAGAACGTAATTCATGAATGTGTAATAACTGAATTCTTCAGACGCATTATGCAACGTTTCTCAGTTTAAACGCATATGGGTGGTATATCTCACCTTAACAGAAATGTAATAGGTTTTTGAGAGTCAGTTCAGAAGTTCATCTTGTCAGACATCAGAAAGGCCATGACAATTGTCTGATTTCATAGGGAGGTGTAAAAGTAACAAAACTAAACTCAGTTGTTCTGATCCAATATGCATTTGATGTTCTTTGTCCTTGAACTAGCAGAAAGACAAGAAACTATATAGATTGTAACTTTATCAGTCATTAACATTATACTTGCCTATTACACAGAAAAATGAAACACTGAGATGTAAATTTTAGGTATTAGCTTTCAAAAGCTCCAAATGCATTAGCAATTCAGTCTAAGTGTCTTGAATTTGCCTGAGAATATTTGTAGTGAAACTCTTTTATCAGTTGTCTTGCTGAAATAATCAGTTCCCGTGGTACTAGCGATGTCAGATTTACCTGGCCCTTTGAGACCATCTTAAACCTTGTACCGCTAGCAGGGCTATTTTTAACCCACTAGATAAATTCTCCTTCAAGGCTACAAGAAGTACCTTGTACACTTGGTAGCTGAACAATACAAGAAAACCATTACTTTTGTTTTGTTACCTATATATTTTCTGTCTGTCAGACAAGTGAGCACATGCACTTCATCTATTACTGGATGTTGTAAGTGAACAAAAAAGGGTTTAATGCAAAAAAAAATGATAAGTGTAATGTTTCTTTAAATTGTTGAATGCAGTGTAAGTGAATAGGACTTTGGAGTGTGAAAATATGGTGGAGCAAGATGCAATATCAGATTTGACATCAAAGATCAGCAAAAGATGTTAAATGTCACAGCAGACAGACTTTTAACTCTCTCTTTAACTTACTCTCCACTGGCAGCCCTATTAGCTTCGCTTTTTGCTTACTACAACCCCCAACCTCGGACCCTCAACACACTTGATCAAATCCAAATAATCCTTTTTGCAAAGATCAGTTAAAGTGAAAAGCTGGGATTATTGACAGGAGAATAGGACAGGGGAAGTTTGGAGTACAGCAAGCCATTAATAGCCAGGCAAACATGGAGGTTTTGATGGGTGCTTTCCAGATGTAATGGAAAACATCCATTCTAGAGAGGAAATAACACTACGAGAGCCACTATGAGGTGTAATTCAGCTAACAAAGCCCCTTTTCCACAGCTAGTGTGAGAGACAGATAAGACGCACACGAGAACAATGTGATCTCTGCACATTTCCCTCAACTATCCCTTTTGTAGCATTACTGGGAAACAAAAGAAAGGCGAAATCAGGTGCGGGTTACAGGGGTTCAATGAAAATGTAAACGGATAATTTAAGGACACTAACCTGTTCCCGCCAACCATTGTGTGCTGAATGACTTATCAGCTGGCTTGAAATGTTTGACTGAAAATGGTCCTCAGTATTTTTGCTCAGAGCTGGACACGGGCCCAATTTAATCTAGCGTACCCACAGTAATTGCGCGAAGATCCTCTTAGGACTTGTGTGTGCGCTGATATAATGGATGGACCCTCATCACAGAGGCAGTGTGGGTAAATTAGACCGTTCCCTTCATGCTCTCTTTTACTACACTGAGAGAGAGAGAAAAAAATAAAGTCAGTGTTTGCTAAATGTGCATTATGGTTCCTAGAACAGGAACATTTTGACAAGTCCTTCGCTTTGCAAATCTTACTGAATCAATACTCTCCATCAACAGCCAAGGTTCAGAAGCATCTTGATATTAACCTAAAGTGACAGGAAACTGATATGAGGACAGCAGGCTCCCAAGGTCATTACTTTACCACTTCCTTCTTCAGGGAGCTGACATATGTTTTGAGGTCAGCAATTTAAGAAAGAAACATTGCAACTGAGAACTGATGCATTAGATTCACTTCTTTTGACATGGATGCAGAACATCTTACATTTTTAGGGCAGTTCTGTGCTGTTTCATGCTGATGATTTGGTGCTCAAGGAACACTCTGAATATTCAGTATTTCAACATTTTTTTTTCTTTTTGAATGAATAAAATGGATTAAAAATGAATAATAAAAGAACAAAACAAATAAAATCTGCCTGCTTAAGTCAAAGGGAAAACATTCCCTCCTTTGAGTATATTAGCAATGTTTTTTTTATAGTTGTATTTTTTCCAACATTATTTAATCAAATATATAGCTACAGATGAATATATAACATAATAACACATGCTCCTTGCACATAATAGATGCATTGAATGATTTTTACTGCTAGGTAATGTTACAACTGCCCATTCTAATAAAATAACCATGACCATGAACACAAGAAAAATATCTGTTCTTTCAGAAAGAAAGACTTTGTAAAGGTGTTTCGTTGTATTGGATGAATAACTACAATACAGATTGTCATAATAAATACATAAATTAATAAAATAAATAAACAAATAAATGACAAAGCAGAATGAAACGAATGCTGTATAAACAGACTCTTTTTTTTTTCTCGTCTTGTTGAATCACAGCCTTTTGTTGTCGCTGAAAGACTGTTCTTGAGGCCTGGCCCTTAAAAAAATGAAATGACATAGCCTCTCACTCTCCTAAGCTGAATCTTTAGATAGACCTTCAGATAAATACAGAAAAAGCTAACCTTTTGTTTTCAAGAGCACATTGTGTGGGAAGCACGGCTTATGGGATTTGTAATTGTACTGATTTCTGCTTTCTGAAGTTGGCTGAAGTTTATTTGCTTTCAGAGATTGTGATTATCAGATATTTCTCATGTGTGTGGAGCTCAGTGCATCGGCACCCAGCAATATCCTCTTTGCTGTGATGTGAAGGTTGTTCTTTTTCCATCTTCTCAACATGCATTTCAGTCCCTCAGAAAACATGCTGAATATCTGCATGCCTATGGGCTTTACAAGTCGTTCGGAAATGGCCCAGCGATTCGAATGATCCAAATGGAAATCGCGTAGATTAGTCTCACAATTGTGATCAAATGTGTAATTAAAAGATAAAACCAATAAGATAAATATAGAAGACAGATTTCTCACCTCCTTGTGTAATGTAATTAGTTGAGGAGGTATTTTTGGAGATGTAATTATAGAAAACGCAAATTTGAATCAGCAAGTGTGGTTCTGTGCTTTAAACTGTGTTAAATAGTGCTGGCACAGTCTCACAACCAATTGGTACGTATTCATACAAGGTGCCGAATTCGTGCTAATTTGTATTAATTTTGTATGATTTGTCTAAAACAGTAATGAACGAGCAAGGGAAGCAGTCGGATCCAAATGCAAAGTGTTTATTGGCGTTCACAGGAGAATACAGCAGGCAGAAGTCAACAGTGGCGTACAGGGATATCGTAGGCAAATCTGTAATCAAAGTCCAAGTAACAGGCAATGGGTCAGGCAAGGTACTAACAGAGTCCGGGGGGCAAGACGAGAGAAGTGGTCAAAGACGAGGCGAGATCGGCAACAGGAATCCAGGTACGTAACAAAACAATAAACGGGAAAACGCTTACAAAGGTGGCACGAGACACACACAATGATGAGCAGGGAACACTGAGAAACAGTATAAATACAGGGGTAAATGACATGAAGGGGGAGGAGAACACATTAGTTGCTGGGGCAACACATTAGGTGGGTGGAGACAAGGAGCACACGAGACAGAACATACAAGGAGTGGAAAAATACAACAAGTAACATGGAGGCTGGAAGTGCCATGCTAAAGTTCCACTGGAACTTCCAGCAGATCATGACAAAAACCCTGTTACAGGTAGGTTTAGTGGCGGGGTTAGGTTTAGGTCATTCGCACAAATTCATATGAATTGACTACTCATAAAATAGGTATGATTTAGAAGAAATCGTATGAATTCGTGAGGTCTTACGAATTTGTACGAATTAGCCACCTCATAAAATATGTACTAATTGCCGTGAGATCAGGTTGGCATTTCTAAAATACGCCTTTCATGAACAGCACACACTCCTGGCAAACAACGCTTTGATAATGTGTAATCTCTCACTGTCTCCTTCCCATCATGCACTCTGTCAAAGAGGATCATTCACATAGTCAGACATTGAAAATCCTGAAGAAAACGAGGGTTTTGGCTTGTCATTAAAAATTATTATTACACAATGAATGTTTTGTTTTTTTATATATAATATGTATATAATAACATACTTGCACTTTAGACACATTCATATAAACATTAAAATGTAGTTAAAATGCAGAACATTGGAGTACAAATATGGCGAAAAGAATGTGCACATTCCTGTTTACTTACATTTTGTAAGTAAAAGTAACATTTTGTTTTGCCACCTTAACTAAATATTATTATTGTTGTTAACATTATTAAAACAAGTCAATAAATTACACATACAACATACTGTAAAAAAACAATGCATACTACTTGTCAAAAAGATGTGGACACCCACTGTTATTTACTGTTTAATTTTTAAATGGTTAATAAAAACTCAAATTACATATTTAATACATTTTTATTTAGTTATATGGTTACACTTATAATTTGGTTAACACTTTGGTTATCCTTAAACTTATGTGATTCAAGCTATTGCTAAAAATAACAGTAAAATTAAAACAATGCAAAGCCCTGACAAATGTATATGGTTTTGAAGAGTTGATCAACTACTCCATAGTACCTGTGCATCTCTATCCATTCAACAGGGGGAGCCAATGAGCCGTAATTCTCAATGCACAGCTGGAACGAGGACAAACTTCCATACAAAACAAAATTATGCTTTTTGTTTCAGTCGCACCGCTGTGCTGCTCTCTCCGGTCATTTATTGAAAGCAAGGACATTAAGATGCAAAGAGAGCTCTCACAACTCGACGGCCCTTGCAGAGACACCCACACTGCTGTTCCTACGTACAAACACAATGCTAAACAACAATAGGCTGAAGAGAGGAAGAATGAATAGCAATAAGAGAAACAAACTCAGCAAATTGTGTTTTTTCAGACCTGTCCTCTGCGACAAGTTTATTAAACAAGGTAGCAGTTAGTGGAAGTGTTAGTGTAAGTTTACACACTGATACACGTCTCAGGCGAACAAACTCTGGTGGCTCCAGAGGAGGACTTCTCTCAGCTTCAGGCATCGTGAGGAAATAACAGATTTCCCGCCACAGATAACAGCTCCTGCTACAGCACTTTTAGGACATTTAAACACTGGTGTAGCCGGCTGAATGCAGATTCCGATTCATGGCGAACTGACTATGAGAATTGTTTCTGCCTTTGTAGACCCAGGTAGAGACAGGCTCCTCATGAAGAAGCAAAAAAAAGGGTATTTATATCACACCGAAGCTCTGAAGCCTCCCAGAACGAGGCAAGCATCGAGTCTGTCATCGTAGAAAACATGGAACCTCTGATGAAACAAGAAGAAGGTCGTGCCATTTTCTGCTCTTTTCTGAATAGCAAGTATAAAAATAAATAAATACATTGAGTACTAGTCAAAGTGGTAAATCAGACTGAAAGCAGAATGACACCTTTTGCCATTGTTTATCAAATCAATACATAAAAATGGCAGACAGGCCAAATAAATATGCAAATTCACTGACAGTAATTGACATTTATAAGGAATACCCCAGTTACTCCAGTATGCTACACAATTCTGTGACACTCGACTTTTAACGGAGAGGAACGCAGTCTCTTATTTCCATGTTTTACTGTTATTTATTCTGTCGTTAATTACCCACCCTCATAAGACATCCAGTTATCTTTGGAACACAAATTAGGTTATTTATGATGCATTCTGAGAGCTCTCTGACCCTTCATAGCCAGCAATGCAATTAACACATCAATGTCCAGAAACAGCAATGAGATAGATAAAAGAATCAATGTGACATCAGTGGTTCAACCGTAATTTTATGAAGCTATGAGAATACTTTTTGTACATAAAGGAAACAAAAGTAACAATTTTTGTCAGTGTGCTTTGCAGTTTGGCCTTAAATCAAAATATTAATAGGAGCAATTGATACAATAAACTGTTGTGCTGTTTTGCTATGTACAATATATGTGGAAGTATGAAAAAGCTTCACTATTGTAAATAATAAAACTTTGTGTACAAAACAAAATTAAAAGTGACCAATATAATTACTGTTCGTTCATACTGTGAATCTATTCTATTTTAAAGCCCTAATTGAATTTGTGCAGCCAAGCTGATTCGTTACCATGAGAATGACCATTTCACTGCTCGGTTTCCTAACAGCTTTTACAATATTTCTGTTTTCTATATCTGTCTGCTCTCTCTTTGGATGTTTTTTTTTTTTTTTCTTGCAGATAACAGTTATTCTGTTCCTTTGCCAGTGCTGCTGCCAGTCTGTTTGCCTACTTTAAAATGAATAGAAACAACTTAATGGACCTTGTGGCAAGACTGCGCAAAACAGTGATGCAGTATGCCATTAAACCAGGCGCAACTCCAAACAAATGAAGATTCGCAATGATTGAGGAGTCACTGGATCGTTCCCGAAATCACAATGTTTTCTTTAATGATCTTTTGTTTCTTTGTTTATGTAACAATGAGATAAATTACAAAGCAATGTTTACATCATGAAGAAGTTACAATACGTATACATAAGTTAGAATATATACCACACACACATGTTTGTGGTCTTTCTTCTTGTGATTTATAACATGGGTAAAGGCAGTAATAGGACAACATGTACACATACTAGCACAAAGATGATGGTTAAGTGGTTATTCTCAGATCAGTGATGTATACGTTTGGGAGTAATAGGAGCTGAGAGAATGGACAGGGTAAGGTTATTAAGATAGCAACACAGATACAGGCGTGAGGATCCTTTATGTCCCATCAGTGTGACAAACAACACCAGCAAACTAGCTCAAGAAATGAACCTACTGTAACAACATCCACAGAAAATATTAACTGCTGTAGATATAGCTGCAGCTCTTGAATTAAAATGATCAAGACCTACCCAGGTCATATATTTGCATATATGAAAAAAATATGAGAAAATAGAAAGAAAAATCAGCAAATCAGTAATGTACATTACCTAACTTTACAATTACTTTATCACAATTTATTACAAGGTCTAGTTTCTGCTTTTAACAAACCATTAACTATGAGTTTTGTTTAAATAAATTCCTAATGTGCTGCTTGTAAATAGTTTGCTAGGTAGTTGTTAAGTTTAGGTATTGTGCAGGATTAAGGATTATGGTCATGCAAGTATTTATAAATAGGCATGCTAACAAGCAACTAGTTAATAGTGAGAATTGGCTTGCGTAGACTAATATGTAATATGCAAAATGAAAATACTTTGAAGAAAAACTTTTTTTTGCATGAATTAAAACTAATACATTAAATACTTCCATATTTTTTATCTTACTGAAGATCTACGCTACAGATGTTGAAGACAATTTTACCTCACATGAGGTAAGATCTTCCCACTGAAACAGAAATTTCATGTCATATTGCGTATGGTGTTCCACTGCAGGAATAGACCATACGTGTTCACGGATCTTTGTCTTGTCGTCGCAGCAGAAGATGTAAACACAGTCGTCCAGTGACTTTTTACTGTGATCTCCAACGATGCGAAATCTTGTACCCAGAACTCGTCCCACTCGGCTATGTACAACGGCTCATCGCCGCAGTCGTTCAGATCTCTCCAAACATAGTTGTAGAATATCCTCCAGTCTTCGGCTGGTAGAAATAGGCAGGGCTCATGTGAGGTAAAATTGTCTTCAACATCTGTAGCGTAGATCTTCACAGTACGCATCTCTTTGTCAAACACATATCTACCGATACGGTCGACGGACAACTGGAAATCACGGGTCATCGTATTCGTATCTTCGTGAAGAAACTTTGTCAAACTAACTGTTTGTTTTTTCCTAGGTGCAAAAACCATTTCCTTTCTCATTTCGACAGGTCCTCTTGTTGGTGAGATATACATCGCTCTTCTACCAGGTTTAGAAGTTTTTGGATAAGCTGACGCAGCCATTGTAACACGAGAATGAAGACCGACTTTCCACACCTCAACAGCAAGACTCAGACTTTATTTAAAGACAACGACTAAACATTTATTACGTCAACCAGAACAATTGTCATGGGCTAAGGTTATAAAAACGTTGAAAAATTTAACGACTTTTGGTTCTTTGTACAACAGCAGCAATAAATAGCACTCCCCCGGAGGTGAATTTTATGACAGGATGTGGGGTGGGGTGTACAGTCCAGATGTGCAACAGGGTGTCCGGTTTATTGTACATCATTAAGCCATAAAAGGTCCATAAAACGATAAAAGGGTCGTAAATTAGGTCGTAAATTCCTCTTTTGTCATTCTATATAGGATATTTACTACTTTCAAGGTTGTTTTCACAGCTGTGTTACATACTGCGTGAATGGTCATTTTAAAAAAATAAATAAATAAAATGCATAATATGGATACTTTAAATAGTATGTATAAATAAAGTATTACTGAAATTTACAGTAAAAGTAATGCCAGATGTAATATATATACGGTGCTTATGAACTCTGGTAGATCACAAAGGTCTTCTAATTGTTTACTGCTTTTTGTTCCGAGAACTCGTCTTAAAACTAAAGAGGATCGAGCCTTTCAGTCGTTGGCCCTAGACTGTGGACTGTGCTTCCCCCTGATATTAGATCTGCACCATTAGTTGATGTTTTTAAAATTCGTATGAAAACGTATTTGTATTATGTGGCTTTTATGGTTTTTTTCAGTCGCTAACATGCGCTTACCCATACTTCAGATACGTTTTACTCTTAACACAATTAGCACATCATCAGTCTTTTGTGGCCATACCATTCACACATTTCATGTTGTTTTCGCCCAATATGCAGTCATTGAGCACATTTCCACAATGCTTACATTTTCTTAACGGACAAGCTATGCCTCCCGACAAAACTATTTGTAGTATTTGTAGTATTTACGAATGTTAACGCACAACATCCCACAATAGCACACACAATATTCCAAACCTTAGATACAGTATAAAAACCTCTGCTTCTGCAATAATATGAGTTCAAAAACTATATAAATATCAAAATATATCTCGGTTGATAATAAACAAAAAATTGAATAATTGACACAGAGCTGATTTATGTTGGGTAAATTGGGCCAACCACAGCTGATTCCAGTCTGGCTTAGACTCAGTGGCAGGGTTTTTTTTATTACAGTTTTTACCCATTACTTGAACACTATAGACACATGCTTAAACCAAAGTAATATAACTTGAAGTTATACAATACAATACCAAACATATATTCACATTTCTAGATGCTCTCCATAATATAGTTGTACAGAACAGACCAGATCAGCCCAGGTTTGTGGTGGTATGGGGTCCAGAGGAATATAGAATATATATATATTTTTTTTTTTTGGCTTGGAGATGGCATGTATATGACCGGCAACCACATGCCCGCATACCCCATCTGCAGGCAATGGAACAGACCTGTAGCGACATTCGGGTGACAGCAATCCATGGACGGTGGGATCCATGAGCCCACGTACACACAATTGTGTTTACAGAATAGTGTTTTTTCTATCACTGATTTATGTTTTTTTGTTTCTTTATCTAAATTAATGTTACTGCAATGTACAATATTGAGTAGGCCTATTTTCTTTTCTTGGTTGTTTGAAAATGTGTCTCCTGAAAATATGCCTTCTGAATAAACTGAAAATCAAAGACTGCAGTGTTTTGTGTTCAAGCAACGGGCAAAAACTGTATTATTACATTTACACTTATAAAGGAGGACTTTGAGGAGTGATATTTTTGGAAACAGAAATAGAAAAAGACAAAAACTGTAAAGTCTGGACGAGGAAGAGTAAGAGCAAGGGGCCCAAGGAGAGGAGCAGGGCCAGGGAGAGGGCAAGGTAGAGGTATAAGAATGCGTGGTGGTGGCATTCCAAGGGCTGCAAGAACAGTAGTCAATGATGAAATTTGTGCCACTGTCATTGACCATGTAATAAACCATGGTCTTTCCCTAAGAGAGGCTGGTGAAAGAGTGCAACCCAATTTGAAGCGGTTAACGGTTGCCTCCATTATATGCATCTTTAAACAAACCAACAGGTAAATATTGAATTTTACATGGATTGTTTCTATTCTCGCTTGGCATGTCAATAAAGTCATACAGTAATGCATATGTTTAATTTTTTGTCCCCCTAGGCCCCTTATGAATTCATAAACATTGATGAGGCAGGATTTAATCTGGCCAAAAGGCGTCGACGTGGACAAAATGTAATTGAAAAAAGGGCCACAGTTAATGTGCCAGGACATAGAGGGGCAAACATTACCATGTGTGCAGCAATTGCAAATGCAGGATTACTCCTTCACAGATGTCAGGTTATAATACTGAGCGCCTGCTTGACTTTCTCAATGATCTCCACCAGCGCCTCGTTCCAGAGCAGGATCAGGAGGGTGAAAACATGAGGACCTTTGTAATTACCTGGGACAATGTGGCTTTTCATCATTCACAAGCAATAACAACATGGTTTGAAGTCCACCCAAGACTAGTAAGTCTCTTCCTTCCACCCTATTCACCTTTCCTCAACCCTTCCCTTCAGTTATTTTCTGCATGGAGGTGGAAGGTTTATGACCATCAGCCACATGACCAGATGTCCCTCCTTGAAGCCATGGATGCTGGCTGCAGGGACATCACAGTTGATGATGGGTGGATTCAACATACAAGGTGGTTTTATCCCAGGTGCATCTGTGCATCAGATGTAGATGAAAACGTGGCCTAACCCTGAAGATCACAGAGATTAGATACAGTAATTTTGTGTTTTATTTTTATTTTTTTCTTTGACAGAATAATTTATTTTGACTCAGATTTCCAGTGTTTTGGTAAAGTTTTGGTAAAGAGAAAGATGTCTTCTGTTTTGAAAAGAAGAGTTAGTATATATTTAACAAAATGTATTTTTGAGAAGAAAATGATCTGTTTGGCCAATTAGAAAACGTTTCTGAAGTATGGTTAAGCACTTACAAAAACTGTAATTCTTGATTCTGTTATTGCATGTTATGTATCTTAAATTTAGTTTTTTTTTTTTTTCTTTTAGATTTACAGTCCTTTGCCGTATAAATGGCTATATTTAAAAAATGAGACTTGATAGCGTATTCCATATATATATATATATATATATAAGTCTGCATAAAGTCAGTAGCACTTCATTTGACAGCCAATCTCTCTCTTTCACTCTCTCTTTCTTTGCCTGTACATACTTGCATTCTATTTACATACTTACTACTTATGATAGTAAAATAAGACATATTATTAATAATATTATCTACAATAACTGATTAATAAATAGGTACTAACCCTTAAACATAAACTTGACCCTTATATCACCAGCTCTTTCTCAGATAATTACATTGTAATTACAAATTAAGCGGAGGGAAATAAAAAAAAAATGAAACAAAAAACAAATCTGAATTATGTTTCAAAGAAGGAAAAAATAACAATTCTGATTTTAATTATGGTATTTTCCTTTTGAATGAACTTTCTATGACTGTGCTTCAAATATTGTAATCACACAAAGTTAACCAAAACAGAAATTTTGACAATTGTTTCCAATTGTTCTTGAGTGCACTGTATGTACAATCTTTGAATCTGTGAACAACAGCTACTTCTCTTTGCACAGGCCGCTGGACTCAGATAATCAAATAAAGGTCACTCACATTTGATCAGCCATGATGTGGGAAAGAAACCGCTGGCTACGGTTTATTCTTCAAATGCAGTGATTGGTGGCTAATTAGCACGGCTAAAGACTTGAGCTTTGACAAAATGGATACTTAGAATAGAGAAGGTGAAGTAATCAGGTGTGTAGACTCGCCTTGGAATGAAACGGCTTCGGGCTGCCGTCCTTCAGAGCCTGAAGCGAACGCAGGGTTAGCCAAGCATTGCATGCTTTGAACACAGTAGATCAGCTCCCGCTGAGTAAATGTATGCCTGGCTGGAGTTGAATTCAAACAAGCGATATTACCACCATACCTCTTCATGTCGTCAGCAAAGTCACTTGGGATGCGAGAGGCGAATGCCTAGTATTACAACACCAAAGGCAAGCGACTGTTCTTCATATCTGAGACAGATAAAGGCAGACAGGGTGAAGAGGTCTGCTTTCCGATATCTGAGTAGTGTCCTCCAGATATGAATGAGTGTCTTTTAGCTTCAAAACTCTGTGACCTCATGGTGTTGTTGTGAAAGCAAGGCAATGCCTCCAGCTCTGGGCATCTCAGAGCTGGATGAGGCTCTGAGCGTTTGAGCCAGTGCCTGGCATTTGGTGTGTTTTTTTTCTTTTGCGGTTCAACGAACTCTTGTTTGTCTCTCTTTTAGTTTTCAAAGCAGTCCCTCTCGTCTGATTTTGGCCTGCTCTCTAAATTATGGATCATTGCGCGTTTCTCTCGCCTCGACGGAAGCTCCGGAAAACAGTAGGCTACCGCAGCTAGCTCATCAGAGAAAGGTCAGATGCGTTCGGATGGCATGGATTTCCACAACCACACTAATTTGAGCAGAGAAAAAGATGAGAAACAAATGCTCCTGCAAAATGGCAAACAGATAGCCATTAAGCCTTGACAATCACTCGTTTATTTTATTTGTCTTTCATTTCCTTTATTTATTGCTTGAAAAGATAATAGATAGAATTATTATAATTTCTTTCTTTCTTTCCTTTTCATAATACAGTGAGTTTAAAATCTGAACAAACCTCTAATTACCCTAAATCTAATCCTAAATCCACCTATTACTTTTTAAACTTATATCACTAAACTATTCCTTCATCCATCCAGTCATTCCCTTGTTTGATTGACTGGTTTTTCAGTCTATTGAACCAAACCACATTTATGCAGACATGACTGAATTTTTCAGTTTGTAGCACTGTGACATTCATATTTCAGTAAGTTCAAGCTGCTGGCGACAAAGAAAGAGACATACAGAGGTAGACGGCTTTTGCTGCCTGTCAAAGAGTCTCAGACATTTTGAAAATAATCAGCTGGGAGAACATCTAGCACCTAATAAAGTTAATTGACTGTAACATGATTAGCTATAGAGGGATGTTAAAGTGTTAATCAAATATATTTTAGAGTGTGGCAACTAATTCTGAAAGTAGTACATTATCTAACTCACCAAAGCTCTAAACACTCACTGGAGGAAGGAGAATGAGCAGCAGACACCTTGGTTTACTCCGTTTGCACGCATGGTACAAGAGATCAATAATTGTAATTATTATCATTATTTTCTCTTGGCCTTGGCTAATCCCCAGTTGTGGCAGGAGTTCGATTTTCGCATTGCATCAGGGGAGAGAGATTACACCATACAGTCCCTGAATTTGATGTAGTGCATTTGTTCCCATTTCAGTGACACTCCCACAGTGCCAGACTACTAACAAATAAACACCAATAACATGCTTATTTATAAGTGTATCATCATTACGTGTAAAATTTAATTAAATTAAAATGAAATAATGTATAAAAAAATATAAATACAAATATAGCCCAACACATTTGTCACCTGCTGTATATCGACAGGATACCAATTGAAATGCTGACTTTCAACTGAAACTGTCACGCTGCATCACACGATTCAGATAAACAGATAGACCAGAATCTTCAACCAGTCTGACAATTAAAATGGAGTGCAGAGGCTAATTAGAGCGGTCTTTATTTCGCTGAGACGGTATGGTGAACTTTAATTCATGCTGGCTGGAGAGGGAGCAGATTCATTTATTTGGGTAATTGAAGGTGCTGATTAGCTGTCTATGAGAGAAAGGGAAAGGAGAATGATTGCTTGCAGACTCTAGCTGAGTAACAAACCTAATCTACCTTTCGCAGTTTCCTCAGATAGTGCTTTAAATCTTGGCCAGGCACCACATTTAAGAAGAGGAAGACAGAGATAACAAAAGGCCACCTGTTGGAAACGGGGTCTTATGTTATTATTTTACTTATATTTGCATTTGGACGTGTATTCGGAAACTGTCAGGAAACAGGTTTGAGATGACCGCTGTAACGTGAAGCTCTCTGCAGATGAGGGACATGCAGATTCGTTCATTAAAGTAGAAAAATGAGAACATCCTGTTAAAATGTGTTAATGTGCTCACAACTAAAATTAACGACTGATTTTATAAATCAAGGCCAGTTTTAAATTCACATTTCATGTAAACGCAAGGAGGAGAGAACAGCTGTAACTGGAGGCAGTTGACCTTTTTTATCAGACACACATGTGCTTTTCTGACGCAAGTCTATATTAAGAAAATGTTTCATATTTTGCCAAACAAATGGAAAAGAGGCTGTTACCAGGTCAGTTAATGAGAAACGTTGTCCAGAGTATATGGATGTGTATATTAAGAGAGTTTTGTGTTGTATAATCTGCTAAATGCTCTACATACCCAAGCAATTTGGAAGAATACGTTTTTGAACTGGCTTATTAATATTAACTTTACTATAATTTCTCTTTTTTTTTGAGAAATTTGATAAAAAGCTCATGAAAATAAAACAAAACAAATGAACAAAAAAGTTCCCTAAAAGTGTATTGACTAAATCAGTTTTTTTTTTCAAGCAAAGTGAATAGTGAATGCCCACTGAAAACATATTTTACATTTATTTGTGCCACGGGTATGTTGAAGCAAGGTACCCAGATTTTCTATTGTTTCATTTGCTTCCCTATACTTGACAAATCAAGTTACGTATCAGGTGTGTATATTTCAAAATATATGCCTATCAATCAGAAGACATTATTTCTGTCAGCTAAGTAATTAATACAAATGAAACAGAGCTATAAATATGAGTATAAAAGCCATTACATTTTTTAGCATACAAGTATTGCTAAATCTATTTTTGCATCTAGATGCAGTGGTAGTGGTACAGGCATTTTGAGCAGCTGTAAATATTTCTACCTGATGTCTGGTAGATTTGTAGCAAAATATGTACATCATGTATTTAATGAACAAACATGCCCAGTGGATTGTATTTCAAAGTGATATGCTATACATTCATGGCCATCTTTCATCCAGTGGTGTCACTGTTGTCATGTCTTAGATGGCAGGGTTGGATTTCCAGATTTCTGAACATGCAGACCAATTCAAACTTTTCTTATATATATATATATATATACAGTTGCATACCATAACTGTCAGTTGATACAAAAAAAGTAATGAATGAGAATAATATGTAGGTGTCCTTGTGTATTATTATAAGGCTACCTAGACAGAACAATAACGGTTACCACAGCAACAAAGAGGACAGCAACAAATATAATATGCCTATTATAGAAAACACTTACAGCTGTCTCCTATGGTAAAAAATTTAAAGCTTTAAGAGCTCCCACCATGACTGTATTTTGTTTATTTATTTATTTTTTTCCTCTCCTTATTTCAATATAACAGCTTGGTTAAATAGCACCGAATAGTTCCATAAACATGAGTTGAATAGAAAATGCTGAATGCAAACTGGCAAAACCAGGACCCGCTTTAGCCGCTCTATTATGCCCATAGCACATTTTGTCCTTGTTTTTTAATCCAGATGCACCAAGTGCCAGATAATCAGTGCCAAATAAAGCACACTACAATCACCATCTCCCAAAGCAAATTCTAGGGGGACAGAATATGACAATTTGAGCGCAAATTTTAAGCACAATAGGGCTATTCTTTCAATCTGCAAGAACAATTAATTCATTGAATATGTTAACCGCCCACAATTTGGCACAAGTTTTTTTTGCGCCACAGGAAAAAAACAAAAAAACTTTAGGCTGAGGTCTATTTTAAGTCACTTTTCTGGGAAAAATACCCTCGTGCTCGTATCTTCTCTCTTCTTGTCTTGATTTCTGGGGCCATATCCTCAGGGAAGAGCTATAAAACTTATCAGTGAATTTCATCTCGGGTACTCTGTCTGGACTGATGAGATTCTGGCAGTCCTTACTAAGACACTCATAAAAGCTCTGGTGCAGTTTAAAAGCCATATAGGTCTGGAACCCAGAACACTTTAGTGATAACCAAGACACACCCAGCCTCTAATAACTTTACTGAGGTGGCTGACACTTAAATCTTCAGATTACAAGAGTGATACCCTCCTGGAAATTGTCATATGGTTCTGAGAGAGACTGTGTTTGGTTCATTATGTGTTTTTGATTTCGTTTGTTCTTTTAATTACTGAAGAAACAAAAAAACTGTTCTAAAATTATTAGGATCTGGTTTGGAAGAACCTTATCATGTACTTACTCTGATCAGATTCAGGCCCAGTGTCCCTGCAGAGTTTTGCTCCAACCCTAATCAAAGACACAAAGACACTAGCTAATCAAAGTTTTCAGGATGCAGTTATATGTGTATGTGTGTGTGTGTTTTAGGGTTTCTTAGGGTTGGAGCAAAACTTTGCAGGAGAGTGGCCCTCCAGGATCAATGTTCCCCACCCCTGGCTTAGGAGTAGGTTCAGGGTTAGCACCTAGTTATTACCTAATAAGTACATAGAATGTACCTGAAGAACAAGACTGTAAATATCCCAGAATGGTATGTTTAAGTACAAATGTGACATTGGCAACAACACTTTTTTCACTTCCTCTAAGTACTTATGTAACAGTAATTATGTAACTAATGTACACAGTGTGTGTCTGCACTTGGATAGGTCACCATACTTGGCCAAAAGTAACCTCCTTTCCATTATTTTCTTTGCTTCATTACCAAAAAGTGTTGTTACCAATATCCTGTTACACATTTGTACACACACATGCCATTCAGTGGGTTGTTACATGTTTGTACTGTAGTTACACACACATTTCAGCTGTAGGTACTATATACGAGTGTGAACATACACTGTGGTAACATACTATGTGCTCATCTAGTTGCTATGTAATTACACATGTATTAGGAGCACTTATTATAGGTATTAAGTGGGAACCAGATGCTTTATTTATAAGTGCAAGTGTTTTATTATTTATTTTACACATAAATGTGAAGAGTAATGTTTGACCACGAAATACATGAAATCAGCTCAAGACAGCTACTGCATATAAAACCATCAAATGAATGTGTTCACACATCGCAGGCTCACCAACTTCACTTTAAAAATCACCTGGAGTTCTGAAAGTTTAAGGGAGTCATTCCAGTAGAGTAGTATTAGTAGAGTGCTTAATATCCTAATAATTTTTTTTTGTTGGGTCCACAACATACTGACTCAGAAACTTTACAAGCATATGCCAACTTATTCTATTAAACCTACCCTAAAATCTACTCTGAGAGTTATTTGCAAATTAATGAGAATTAGTTGACATGTAGTTCCAGAGTTATTTAGTTGTATGTCTGAAGTATATATTAAAGTGTAAACCATATCCTTTTACATTCTAAAGCGTCCCTTGTATGTGTGAAAGAAAAAAAAAATAGACAATAGATCTTGCTTTTGGTCCATGCTTCTGCCAAGAGCTTATATGTAAATAAATAAATAATAGTTAGTGACTATTTCATATTCCGCTAGTCAAGGCTAACATCGCCCCACCAGATTCGCTGCAAACAAATTCCAAAGCACCATTGATGGAGAGAGTAGAAGTGGACTGTTAATCAAAAGGACAAAACAGAGTTGCCGCATAATGTATAAACCTTTCGGTGCATAAAAACAAATAACAAAACCCTGTTGTCCACAGCTTAAAAAAAAGCACAGTGCAGATAAATACCTGACACATTCAAAAACAATGAAACCATAATCATGGACAAAGGAGGCAGAAGCAAACCCAGCACCCTGTTGCACGTGCTTGATCTAGCTCTAGACCCTCAAGAGAGAAATTAGGTAGAGATTACATGTTTTCAGAGGAAAAAAATGAGTTATTATAGAGGACAGCAGTCTGAATGATAGAGTTGTTTCTTTGTTTTAGTCAATGCACAGCCTGTGTATACTTTCCGTAGATGTTACCTGATGTTATGTGAAGTCATCTACTGTTTGTACAGCTGAAGAATTGCAAACAGACAGTCTGCCACTTAGGAGCAACTAGCATTTTAAACCATCACAAGTGCACATACACATCTTTAACACTTAAAGACACTTCACTGTTGTTTTTAGATGAAACTTTTAGAGAGTGGTGGCCCTGTCTTCGCCAGCAATGCACACTTAATTACTGTCAGCTTTGCTCTTTGTCAAGAGGACCTTTTTGCTGCCTGCATGGCAAGACTAGTTAAAAGCCCCTTTTCAAGTGCTTCTCTCCCAATCTGACGTTAATTACTGTATCAGTGCTGTTTGTTAGGTCAGTATAAAGCTGCGCTTCGCAGAGAGGAATCGGTCATTATGATGATCTCATTATTCAAAGATGTGCTTCATTCCTCTATCTTCTTTTTTTCTCATTTATACTCAGCTCTCATCTATGAAGCACGCGCACACAGCACCACCCTTGCTGGGGTTCTCTCATTCTGTCAGGTCTGTTGTTGACAAACTGTCAGAGGCAATATCTGCTTCACAAATAACATATATATTATTTTTTATATAT
>JAUYWG010000045.1:3937020-3951162 GCA_034779775.1 Enteromius afrohamiltoni
GCTGAGTATCATCAGCATAACAGTGAAAGCTAACACCATGTCTCCTGATAATATCTCCCAATGGTAACATGTAAAGCATAAAAAGTAACGGCCCTAGTACTGAGCCCTGAGGTACTCCATAGTGCACTTGTGATTGAGTAAACTAAATATAATAATATATAACATATAATGACATGCAATATAATACAATTTAATATAATTAAAGTAGTTTTAAAATAATTTTATAACGTACTGTATCACAGCTTACTGTCACCCTGGAAGACATAAGGCCAGTTAGAAGAGAGAGCAATGACTTCCCTTGACACAGAAACAGATTCTGGTGACAAGCTGACCGGGGAACGGATTCCAAATATGCATGCACCCAGGCAAAAGGACAAATGGTGGAAAGTGTGCATTTAAAGTGTTTTGGGGATAAAATAATAGTGCTGTTTCATCTCTGTTTTTATCTGCTAGGCTTGTAATGATTGCCTCAAGGTATTTCAGCAGAATAATTTTGATGTGAAGAAGGAATTGTATTTAAATATTTATGACTTCTAGTTTCACATTTTCAGATAACATATTTCACGCATTTCAAATCTCAATGAAACAATATAACAAGATAATGTGGGCTTTGAATTCAATATGCAGTCTGATTGGCTAAAATGCCCAGAATGCCCCACCAAATTTAGATTTTGTCATGAGCTATTTGCAGATAGACAGGTTGAATTTCCTCTTTTGATTCAGTATGTTCCTAAGAAGCACCTCAGACCCAAAGGTGCCCTGTCCTCTCCAGTGGCTCTGAGACATAAACTCCGGTTAATCAGAGTGATTGGAGCAGCTGGCATGGTCGTGGGGGCTGAAGGACACCTTGTGACTGCGTCAGACCTGCCAGTGGCACACCTGGAATACACCACCAGGGTGACTTTGAGATTTCAAAGGGACAGAGAAGGAAGGCAACTCCAATAAAGCCTTGCTGTGCCAAGATGAATAAAACTACTAAGCTCCAGCCAGTTCTGAGACCAGAACAGAAGACTAAACAGAATTTGTTAAAGGAGTAGTTCTACCAATTATCAGGCAGATTTGGATCTATTTAGAATTGCATCACTTGCTTAAACAGTTTTTTGCAGTGAATGAATGCGGTAAGAATGAAAGTCCGAACAGCTGATAAAAACCACACAATAATCAAGTAATACAGACAACTCCAGTCCATCAGGTATGAAAAAAAAAAAAAAAGTGAATTTTTAAGAAAGACACAAACATTAGTCTTTTCATTTCACAATTTATTTTAATAGTCCACTTCAGGCATTCTACTAACTATAAGTCATCTAATAGTGGTTATATCTCATTATTAGTGCAATTGGATCTCAGCACTGCGTTCAACACTATTGACCACAAAATTCTCTTGAATACACTAGAAAACTCTATGGTAACACTCTATGGTAACACTATTGCCTTTTGAAGAGGCAATAGTGGCCTAAAAGAAGAGCAAGATCACAAGAGAAACATCTGACTTAAGTGCATTATTAACGCATAATGACAGTAAACCAATTTATATTATAACATAACCAAAAGATGATCATCTTCTCTATGATTTTAATTTGGAAAATTGTGTCAGGTTAATTATAATGAAAACATTATTATAGGATGGCAGCGGTGGAATCAATCAAAACAGGATGAGATGAACTTGTTTTTAATTATTATTAACGCATTATTGTTAGTTGGATGAGTTTGGTTAAATGTAAATATTGCAAGAAGTTCTCTGTCATTCACTGACATCTGTGTGACATCTGCAGGTGGCAGATCTATAAACAATTTTGTGTCATTAAAGCATGTTTGATTTAGTTTACCACAAATTGTTAATTAATACATTAACTAACACACAGTTACTAACATGTAATTAATGTGGCATTATTCATGCAGTAATACATGTCATGTCGTAGTTAAGCCAGTTCTTGAATAATTTATGTCTTAACTCATCATTAGTTTACAGTCAAGTAATTGTTAATTAATGTATTAGTACATGATAATTCATGTACTGTTATTGTAAAGTGTTACCAACTCTATTTACATTAGTGGAAGTGCCTTAGCATGGTTCAAATCACACTTATCTGTCCGCTATCAGTTTATAGCAGTGAATGAGGACATATCATATCCAGATCAGATGGTGAACCAGCACACAGAGATGATCTTCATCCTACACCTAGATGAGCCCTGTGGACAGATCACTGGATTCAGATGCACACAAACACACACAGACACTATAAGTCCTTTGCACAATCTGTGCTTAAAAAAGAACAGACAATTAGGTGCTGGGCAGACAATTAGGTGCTCCTGAGGAGAACTGGCCCCAACTAAGCCTGGTTTCTCCCAAGGTTTTTTTTCTTTTCTCCATTCTCTCTTGGATGGGGTTTGGTTCCTTGCCGCTGTCGCATCTGGCTTGCCTAGGTGGGGGGCACCTGGTTTCTAGTAAGTATTGTCATTTTGATTTCATTTTTGATTTCGGAGACTGTCTCCGCATTTAATAATCTCATCATTATGCATTACCATCACTCTGTTCTCCAATTTGATAATGTTCAGTGATTTGCTACAATCTGTATTGTTAAAAGCGCTATCTATAGATCTGGCCATTTAAATTGCATGTGTGAAGGAACATGATCTCGCGTAACACCAGAGTATTCTGCAGGAACACAGAAAATGCTTTGACACAGGAAAGACATAATCAGTAGGTGGCAGTCATGTAACACACTGAACTGCGAGCTACTGTACGTTCAAATTTGAGATGAGCCAAATCTGCGTGGAATTGATGGGAAACCACTGGCGTTTATGGTTCTGGCTCACTGGTTCAAACAACTGTGATGTTGCGTTCTGTTCAAAATTTGTTTCAATTCTGTGTGAATATTCTTAGACATTATGCATTCTATGTGTGAGATATGTGATTGTTGTCATATTACTATCAAAATCTAAAATGCATGTTTGAGTTAAAGTAAAAAATGGATGTTAAATACTTTTCGTGCAGTTACACATTACAACTTTCATCTTCAAAACAAAATTAAAACATTATACATTTCAACGTATTATAGCAACATCAAATGAAGCATCAGAATATGAGTATTCACATCACGTCACGTCACGTCACGTCACGCGCGGAGCGAACAGATAAAAACCTAGCTATATATATCCTAAAAGAAATGTATAGGTCCATATTCCAAATATATTTTTCTAAAGAAATAATAAATTAACAAAACAAATGAAATAAAAACGTCTAGGTTACATATGGGATCTCGCATGAGAGACCGATCGTCTTCTAGTCATTTGGAAAAGGCCAATGAAAATTGGCGTGCAATAATCACAGCCAAGTGCATCTCATCACAGCATGAGTATAAGAGGGCACGGCTGGATTGCACATGCAGCTTTTCGCTGAGGAGCCGAGTCGGCGTCAGCGCGACCCAGGTTCGTGGTATAAGTGTATAAGTGAGGGGAAACACAGCCTTCTGGCTGACTGTGGAAGAATTTTGAAGCCACAACCTCTGGTGAAGGAAGTCCAGAGGAGCACAGTCAGGACTGACTCGGCTCTAAGTCCCACTGCGGGGCAGGAAGAAGAGGTTTGTCTTGACACCGAGGAACCTATAAGGGCACAGCAGCAAGCCAACAACAGCCGGTCTTCCCACTACCTGTTTGTCTGGTTTAAAACACAGGAAGACACGGCCTCTTCGCGGAGGTCGTAGAACCTGGCGAAGGTGTTAGGTGTCGCCCAGCCCTCAGCTCTACAGATATCTGCTAATGAGGCACCGTGCACCAACCAAGTGTACCGAGGGCGGTCTCAGTGGATTAACACGATAGGCACCTCTAAGGAACCTAACGATGAGTTGGTGCTTACCTAGGGACTGGCCGTCCACTGCATCATGGTATGCTGCGATGGCAGCTACATACACTTTGATAGTTGAAGGGGACAGACCGCGCTCCACCTTTTCCTGCAGGAAGGCAAGCACTACTGCAATCGTGCATCTCTGTGGGTCGTCTTGGCATAAAGAGCACCAGTCGACAAACAGACCCCATCTCTGTGCGTAGGCCTGCCTCGTTGAGGGGGCCCTAGACTGAGAGACGGTGTTAATCACAGCTGCTGGCAAGTCGGAAAGGTCTGCAGCATCCCGTCCAGGAACCAAACGTGCAAGTTCCAGCGAACGAGACGAGGTGCCAGATTGTGCCCAGATTGTGATTTTCTAAGGAGGGACTGCCGTGAGGAGCATGAGGTTGGGAACTCACGTTCGGGAGGATGTTCTCCTGTGAATCTGCTCCTCAACCTCCTTGAACTTGCACAGGTTCTGTGCAAGGAGGCTCACTGGGAAAAAGGCGTACTTGAGCCCTGGAGACAAGCTGAGTGCCAGTGTGTTCCTGTTGAGGGGCACCTCAGTCAGGGAGTTAAGCAGGTGGCAAAGGGGGGCCCCGGGGAAGGCGAAGAAGTGTATCTTGGCTCCAGCTCAGTTGGCCTACCTGGGGGTGGAGTCGTTGTTCTCCAGGGTGGGTGGATTACCAAAGAAGGCGGATGCCTGGAACCTGAACAATGCGCAGTGAATACGGCCATGTATGACTCCACAGGAGCGGATGTAGGACGGGTTGCAAGCAGAAGCATCGACCGGCCTGGCGGACGATGAACGCGACAGCTGCGAAGCGGCACGAGGTTAAGCTTTTACAGCTCAACTTACCAAGAGCTGGGTGCACTTGGAGCCGTCTCGCGAATGAGAGGCAGGATCTCAATGAGGCGATGGTCATGCTCCCGCAGTGGATGCATGAATCATCCACAAGGGCTGCCTCAGCAATGCTCCCGGCCCAAACATGTGAGACAGCGATCTGCCCATCTGAGGATGTGAGGAAACTCCCACACTCAGAAACGCACGGCCGCATAGACATTCCGGAGAATGGCATGCACTCAGTGGGCGAGGTCTCACATTGGCGAGCAAAAGACTGGCGCTCTTTGAGGGATGAAAAAGGCTACCAGTCTCGTGGATCTGTTGACAGCTGCCCAGATGATGGACAGGACAGGAACTCTATATGGTTTGCGAAGATTCTCTTCCAGCAGACTCGATGTCATCAGACGATGCTCCTAAAGCGAAAAGCTGCATGTGCAATCCAGCCATGCCCTCATATACTCACGCTGTGATGAGATGCACCTGGCTGTGATTATTGCACGCCAATTTTCATTGGCCCTTTCCAAATGACTCGAAGACGATCGGTCTCTTATGCGAGATCCCATATGTAACGTTGAAGTGATTCGACTGAAAGGGTAACAAAACTGTACCAAACAGCAGCTGCTCTGCAGAATTTCAGTTCATGTTTGTGATCAGCACTCTTTAGAAAGCGACCTCCTATTTGTTTCCTTTATGTACAAAAGCACAACTGTTTAATGTACAAAAATAAAATAAATATTTAAAATAGATGTGAATAATGTCTTATTCTTAAAGGAGAATTGTAAGCTGTTTCCACTTCCTACAACTTTAGTCTTCAGAACAAAATTATATACTCATGGCTAATGTTTTTCATGTGATACTAAATGTATTTTATCGTTTCATCCAGGGGCCTGAGCTGGCACCTCTAGCTGACTGTGACATAGCCCCCCCTCTAAGGAGCACCTTTCAGATGCTCCAGACTTAGGAGCTAGAGGGAACGCCCACCAAGGCGGGACCGACAGCAGAGAAGTCCACCTGAGTGATGTCCACCAGGGCGGAGCCGACGAAGGAGACCAGCACCTGGGCGGCGTGTGATTTCACAATTATCTTAAACAATGAAAATGCCTTCTGCACAGCGGACTTTAAGGTTCAATCTAAATGACCATAGCTCATAGTTTGGTTAATTTAGAGTTGGAGAAAATTACTACAAATTTGGATCATTTGGATCATCAGTATGTGTCTTCAAACAAACATGCAGAGACCTCTGAATTTAGAACAATAGAGGCTCGCCAAACTCCCAATACCTTTCTCACACAAAAAGGAGATTCTTAAAAAGATACAGTTAATAACAGCACAGCTCAAAACTAAAAGACAATTTTGACCAATCCCAGATTGTAGTCACAGATTTTGGCAGCACTTTACAATAGGCTGCCGTTTACTTATATCGGGTTGTAGTGGTGGATTTGAATAAACAATGAACGACACACTCCTTGCAGTATCCATCAGAAGGTGTGTTCAAGAAGAATATAGGCAGCAGGAATTGTTGGGAACAGTGCTGTTGTTAATTGTTTGCTCATGTTAGCCCACAGGGCATTTACCAATGAACGTAGAATCTAATCAGAGTAGCTCATATTACATTGGCATGTGAGTAAAATTAGGTCAGAGGTTTAAATCAGGATAAAATCACAGAGCACAGAGATGGAACTTGTCACTGGATGAATAAGACAAGAAAATGCTAATTACTAAGCTAACCTTAACTGATGTGGTAGACACAGATCTGACTAATGCAAATATTATCATTTAAAGAGACTTCCCAGAAGACCTGGGTAACAAAATGAATGCAACATAGCAGACTGTGTAAATAAGTTTGAGGTGCACCGAACTGAAAAACTGTGCTGAAACATCAACCTTTCCAGTTAACACTGATTCTGGTTTATTTTGGCCTTTTATTACAAAAATATAATCATAATAATGATACATGTTTTTGTAAACAAAAGCAAAGCTTCTTCAGGTGATATGCAATCCTAGAATTGCAACCACCTATAACTGTGGCCAACACAGAAAAAGGAAGATCCACCATCCTTCAAACCATTTGTGAAAAGGCTCAAAAATTAAACTGTTTCCTCACTGTCTGTTTTCCTTTCAGATTGGCTGCAGTCAGCTTTGGAGAACAAATTCCACCAGAATGTCACCTACACAACTCACATGCACAACAGGGTGATGGGTGCCATATACTGCAAGAGGTCACACACACACACACACACACACTCATAACACTGTACAAGTCTACATGACCTCCCAGTGTAACAATGGATCTAAATTATACAACACAGATTGTAATAGAATAGACTCCACCCATCTACAATACACAAACATACTTTATTACAATGACCACACTACATCCTAACCTGATATAGTTAAAAAAATATATCCACGTCTAAATTTCTCATTGTAAGCTACCACACATTATTGACTTCATACATATAGGTCAAGGAAAGTGTTTTTCATAATTTCACTTCAATTATGGCAAATATTTTTGCAATCTCAAAGTCTTGCAAATATAATGGTCTAATTAACTTATTGTACAAAGGTACTATAATGTGTATAGCATTTGCATGGCTACAGTCACACATTAATATGGTTACATTTTGAATGCAGAGGTAGAACCCAAATTCTACTTGAAAAATTCAAAATGAAACCTATTCATCAAAACAACTGGTCTCTCAAAACAAAACATTTATGTTCAGGCACTGGACTAATCTCCAGGTCCCTTCTGAAACTGCAGTGTGTTTTCTCTGACAGTCAGGTATGCATTTGCTATTTACATTTGATCCATCCTTGATGTATTGAGGTGATGCATTATACTAAGTTCAAATTGAATTGGATTCTCATTGTTTGATTATGTAATAGGCTTTATATAATTTTATGAATAAATTATTTCTTGAATAATTCTAGAGAGCTGCGCTCATTTATGACCAGTAGATTGCGAGGACACTTTAGTGCGCATAAGTATTATGGCTAGGATATGCCAACTAGAGGCATGGAGAGATGAAGCAGTTAGCACTCTCTTGCAGAGACCTCTTGATTCCTGATATCACTGAAGTTAACACGTTGGTATTGATAAGACTAAGTAAAACTATCTTTTTGCAATAAGCAATCAGAAGGCGGCTGACAAAAAGATATTAGTCAAAACCTCTAACCTCTGAGTAATTATCAGAACTAGCGAGCTTATGTAATGAGATGGCGATCCGGCCGACACCAGACTCTGATGACTTTAGGTCCCACAAGGAACAAGTAAATGAAAATATAGCATATCTAAAAGGATCAGGTTTCTAAATTAAGATAACTAAATTCAAGCACCCAAATTATAACTTTAACCTCAGAGAACTTAAAATTGAAGGCAGATTTAAACGAGGTAAACATAAAAAAAAGTTGCAGAGCAGGTTTTGCAAAAGTGTATGTTTTAGGACAAATGTCCCCATTGGTTTGGCTTTTATCATTTTTGGCATACAGAATATGATACGCAATATAATACGCTTTTTATTTTTTCTCAAGATGCGGCAGCTCTGTGCGAGTGTCGAAGAAACTTAAAATATCTTTAAAAGATATGCGCGTCTGCTAGAGAGACAAAAACTACAGCTTATTTTTATTTTGTACAAATGTAAAAATATATCGCAGCAATGACTATCACGGGACCTAATAATTTTTAGTTTCATTATTGGCCAATTCCAGCATCCCTGACGTGACATTCACAGTCAAAACCACAAATATAAATTCTAACAGAATGCATTCATTATCAGTATTTTAATTACCAGTACATTTTAAAATCTAAAAACCCGAAAAAAAAACCCTGAAAAAAAAACACGGGTTAATAAACAAACATAACATAAATCAAGCCTTTATGGATTCTTTTAATTCCTATAGCCTATTTCAAGGACAATGTAAGCATTATTTTACAGCGAACCAATCAATAAAATGGTACAAAATAGAAAAATAATAATAATAAAATATATATATATATATATATATATATATATATATTTCATAAAAATAATATAAAGAATACAAAACAAAAGAAAACAAATGGACTGAGGGATAGGCTCATGTAACCCCCAAGAGCCAAGCCTGCTCTTCTCACCTTTATTCATAAGGTGGGGGAAGGTGAAAGGTGAACTGGCAACTTTAAAAGTGACACGAACATACCCCTCTCATTGGCAATTGTGAGGTTTGATCTTAGGTTCATGAAAGCCATAAGTTATTGCCAGGGTTCAAAGTCCAAAAAGCAAGCAACATCCGCGCTGTGTTACTTGTTAGTTGAGTCTTTGACACGAAGAACCATACAAGTCCATATTTTCAAATCTTGAGTAATACGATTTTTTTCATTTGGATTGTGAATATTAAATTATATATTTTTATTTTACTTGAAGATAGACAACAAAAGTTTCTCAATTCTAAGGAGATAACATTTTTCAGTGTCAGTATTAAAAATCAAAAGTTATTGTGATTTATATTTCTCAAATGTGCAATAACAGTATAACTGCAATTCATTAAATCACTTTAAACCACTAAAGATCTGATTCCTTTATCTCAGTTTTAATACAGTAACAGTAATATTAAGCATTGCTTTCAAGTTTATTATTATTATTATTATTTAAAAACAGAAAATACAGTATGAACAATGTACAATACATAGACCTTCTTACAAGACAGGCAATAACAATCATTTATTAACAATAAACAAAAATGAATAACTACAACAATACATACAATGCAGACATACATCATAGCTAAATATTACAAAACATATCATAAGGCATACAATATAATTTACTAAAATAAACTACTTCAAACTGTACTCACGCTCCGCAATCTCACAATATAAATAAATATATAAATAAATAAACTGTGCTTGCCATAGTTTACACAGGACTGGAGGGAAATGTGCATTGATACAAAAAAGCTAGTTGGTATGACAGGGACACAGACCATTTTCTTGAAAAGGAACGTAGGGCAGAATTTTAAATAAACAGACAATTTTATGATGTAGGCCGAAAATGAGCTTCCCCTATTTGACAGACCAGTAGCCGCCACTGATATATATAAATATATAAATATATATATTGCCGGTTGACACACACATGATGGAGAGTGATGTGATGGGAGTGAAGCATGTTGATGCAGTTCTCCAACAAAATAGGAGAGCTGCTGATGTTGTGAGAGAAAAAAAGATGAATATCATTAACGTGTGATTCGTTCCCAGAGGGCTCTCTTTAATGATAAAAAGAGAACCTCAATAAGCGATATTCGTGGCACTGGTCCTGTTCTATCCGAGGCTGAGCAGCGTTAGTGCCCGCAGATCAAGGGAAACTGAGACGGGCAGGTCCCTATCTCAATCCTCTAGCTCGGGGTCTTGCGCTAGCCATACGAGGAAGGAAGCGCATTCTGCTACTTCCACTCATTAAAGCGGGGTGGTGTTTCTCCCCTCCTCATCTGAGGATGAAGAGGTGAGAACGCAGCGGAGACCGGGGTCTCGTTATCGCCTCAGTATGGGAAGGAAATGCCTTCAAGAAGGAGCCTGCCACTTTTATCCCGATTTCCATACAGAGGTGTCGAAATTGTGTGGAGACATACAAAAGCAGAGCATCGCAACGAGAGTTCCTTCCCAGAGAACACAGCAGGGGAGTTGGCGGCACTCTATAGCAGAGCCTTCTAAATCTAGAAAAGATCTGAGGGTTGTTATACAAGAAAAGAAGGCCCCGCAGGGCAGAAAGAGAAGGTCCTTGTGCCAGTGGCTCAGGACTTCAGGGGGTAAGCATCAAAACATCATACCTCAAACATCATCAGAGACCAGCCTCGAGAGTTTGGTTCCCTTAGTAGACTATTTAGCAACATGGAAACTACTGCCAAATGTGTCTCAATGGATCCTGCGTACTGTAGAGAATGGATACAGAATCCAATTCGGACGAGCTCCACCTCAATTCAGTAGTAAAAGAAGGCCGGTCACTCACTGTCAAGCAGTTAAAAAATTGCTGGGCCTTATGGCAGCTGCGTCCAACGTCAATGGTCTGCTTTATATGAGACCCCTACAGTGGGGCATATCCTTGAGTAGAAATTCCGTTTGCATGATCAATGTGTTACGCTGAGCTGTACATGCATTAGATATGTGGAGGAAAAGTTTGTTCCTAAATCAGGGCCCAGTCTGGGAGATCCTGGTTGCCGCATAATGCTAGCGACAGATGTGTCCCTCACTGGTTGGGGAGTGGTCATGAGTTGCCGCTCGGCCCGCTGTCTGTGGCTGAACGCCAAGAAAAGTGTTCTTCCTCCAGCTCAGAGAACAACTTATCTAGGCGTGGTGTGGGATTTGACTACGATGCGGGCTCGTATGACACCTACTCAAGTAATTTTTTAAAATCCTCACCACAGTCCTAAGACTGAAAGAGGGCTCAGTGCTGGGAGATCCCGGTTGCCGCATAACTCTAGCGACGGATTTGTCCCTCACTGGTTAGGGAGCGATCACGAGTGGTCGCTTAGCCCAAGGTCTGGGAGAAGTCGCCATCTAACTTGGCACATCAACTTTCAAGAAATGCTAACAGTGCTAAGAAAACTTCTTCACAGAAGTAAGAGATCAACATGTGTTGGTGAGCACAGACAACACGTCTGCTGTCTCTTACATCAACCACCAAGGACGTCTGCGGTCGCGCCCCTTGTACAAGCTGGCACACCAGACTCTTGTGTGGGCCCAGGACAGATCCCTCTCACTGAGAACCATCTATATTCCCGGGAATCTAATTGTAGGAGCAGACATCCTGTCGAGACAGGGCCGAGGCTGCATCTGTACGCTTTTCCCCCGATCATTCTGCTCCCCAGAGTTCTGGTGAATCACCCATCATGGTGATTCCAGTCAGGAGAGATCTCCTCTCACAAGCGGGGGGCACAATGGTCCACCCCCGTCTAGAGCTGTGGAAACTGAGAGTGTGGCCTCTGAGGGCACAACTCTTAGCTATGAGGAGGCATAACTCTTAGTTTTGCTACTTTTCAAATATAATCTTTTAGAGCATGCCACACCATTTCAATGGGATTCATGTCGGGGGATTCGGCAGAAGTCTTATCCCAGTTTATACCCTGTTCAGCAATGAGTCTGCCTGCAGCAGTGTGCTTCGAGGTCATTGTCCTGGAAAAACGGTGATGTGCTCCAATGTTTTCCCTTATGTATGGGGCAGCAGTTTTTGTTACAATAGCATTTTCAAAGAAAGACCGGTCCATTATGCCTTCGAAAATTGCAATCGGTCTCGGACCCAGTCTGGATATTGCTCCCCAAACATGAAATTTTAGCGGGTACTTTGACTTTGGTTTAGACACATGTCTCCCACTCCTATGAAATTACATGGTGGCAAAGCGGCCAAAGCCACTGTTGTTTCATTAATAAAAATAACATAGTAAAATGACTTTTTCTCAGCAATCCCTTTGTGGGTGTGACGAATCACTTGGGACGTTGGGATCCATAAGCGGTGCTTTATTAGAATGGTCAGACAGGTGGAAGTCAAAACACAGGCAGACAGAAGCAATAGGGATAAACAATAATCACAAATGATAGTCCAGGCAAAAGGGTCAGGGCAGGTGGCGAGAATCAAAAGTCTAATAAACAATCCAACGATAACCAGAATAATCCACGGGGAAAACGCTCAGAGTTGATAGCCAGGCAAATCAAAACTTCGCGGAGAAGCAGTGTCCGACCGGTGTCTTTATAGTCCATCAAATGGCGGGATCCGGCTGGCGGAAGAGGCCAAGGTACGTGGGGCAAAAGGGTCCAGGTAGGAACTAAAATTCGGGTAAAGGTTCCCTCTACTGTCCTTCGGGGAGAGCCACAGAGGCGCGACAAAAAAAATTAAGGACAAAACAAAAAATAGTTAAACATTTGACAGTTTATGCATAACCACCACTTTAACAAGTATTTAGGCTAGTGTTTGTGTTCACGTCATGCAGTGGGTAACTTACTCAGTTATTATGTGAGGATTACGTTGTATGTGTAATAATCGTTCTTAGGGCCCTATGATTTCCGTGATGCAGAAAACGCGGACGGAATCACGGAATTTACACATTACCGCTTTCTCATTTTTTCAGTTTAAAACAACAAACGTAGAAAGGTCTCTACCTAAACCGTGGCCAAATGGCATTGTTAAACATATTGCCTAGTAACCATAAGTCCTTACGTTCCCGCGCAAGGAAAAAAATGTCGAAGCGAATGGCTCCTGATAAAATAACGGTATCGAAAAAATTAAGAAACTCTCAATTGAATGCAAAATACCGGACTGAACAATACCCCAACGACTACTATGAGTCTGGACAACAACATTTTGTCAAAATACTGTTGACTGGATCCGCAAAGACACATGTAACGACCATTTGCTATCAAAAGTTAATCTCAAAAACAAAGCTAATTCCACAGCGGGCAAATCCCTCCAGGTTACCATTGAGGCAACGACAAAATCAACAGAAGCAAGGCGTGAGTTTGTTGAAGATTTTGTTTCATTGTGTGCTGAAGCTGACATACCGCTTGAGAAAATGAAGAGGATACATCCGTTTCTTGTTAAACATTGCAAGCGGGAAGGTGCACTCCCAGAAAACGCCAGTAGGCAAGGTAACTAGCTCGTCATGGAGCCATTCACATGTCTTGTCTTTTTCACGCTCAAGTTCATCAAATGCAGGCGTGCGGCAAGCGCGCTCATAATTGAAGCGACACGCTCATTTTTTCCAGGTGCAGCGAGATGAAAACACCTAAACTTTTCAGAATACCAGTAGAGCTATAGCAAGCGTTTTTCGGCGGTGGAAATCTATTAGCTACTAAAACTTCTTTGTCATTATGGAGAGCGCAGTGCATGGTTACAAATAGAAAATACATTGTTCTGCTTACATGGAGGGGTCACTGATGATGATGGGTTAACAGTATACTTTTAGGCTGTGATATGTCTTTGTGTTGGCGTTCTGACAGGCACATATCGTTGTATATTTCTTGAGTAGAACTTCCAGCAGACCTCATCACCCTGATGTCTTGGGAATGCAGCTTGTTGATTTTGGTCATTGTGAGATGCACTATATTTATCCGTACAGTGTGTCAGGGGTGTGTACACTAATGTTTTGTGAAAAGAGGGTAGGTGGAGCATGTGAGGAAAGCTTTCCCCTTTTCCCTGGCATGCATTTGAATGCTGAATCCGAAATTAAACTGAATGCTAGACAGCAGTCTAGCTTTTTTTCTAAATTAACTTAACATTATACAAACCGGATTCCATAAAAGTTGGGACACTAAACAAATTGTGAATAAAAACTGAATGCAATGGTGTAGAGATGGCAAATGTCAATATTTTATTTGTAATAGAAGATAGATGACAGATCAAAAGTTTAATCCGAGAAAAAGTATCATTCTGAAGGAAAAATATGTTGATTCCAAATTTCACAGTGTCAACAAATCCCAAAAAAGTTGGGACAAGTAGCAATAAGAGGC
>JAUYWG010000045.1:3951262-3972323 GCA_034779775.1 Enteromius afrohamiltoni
ATCTCCACATCATTGCATTCAGTTTTTATTCACAATTTGTTTAGTGTCCCAACTTTTTTGGAATCCGGTTTGTAGATACTTTGGCATTACATACAGAATGAATTACCAATATGGCGCGAGACATTGAAACAATGAGTGCGTTTATGTCATGAATGAGACATGAGGCATGCGGATCCACTTGCAAACATTTATTAAACGAACACACAGAACAGTAAGCTGGGTCTTGAAACAGCAGGAATATCAGAGGTTGAGACAATAGAATAATCCTATAGCGTAGCGGTGGTCATGCGATAGGCAAACGTTATCCAGTAGGGCGAAGACGAGAGAGAATATCCAAAGCAGGCAGGGTCAATGATAAATCCAGAGCGACACACCGAACGAAACACAGGGAACTCAGGGAAACACGAATGGCTTGACAAAGGGGAAAGCACCAGGTACATCCACACATTGAGAGCAGTGCCTGAGTTCAGAGGCTTCCATGGCCTGGTCGGAGCAGAGAGAAAGTTCAGAGGGCTCTATGGCCAGTTCAAAAGCAGATACTGACTCCAGGAAAAAATCTTGGGGAATCACAGGCAAACTGGAGATCAGTGCAACCCCTGGTAGAGTCTCTAAACTTACTGTAGGAACAACTGAAGCCCCCGAGTGTGGTGTAGCTCTGGAGGCTTCCGCGGGTAACTCCAGTGCCATTCGTGACAGTTTACATGGACCTTCTTAATGCGATTTTAATGAGATTTTGAATTATTGCTAGTAAATTTTAACTCATGTAAATGCAATACTTTTAAATAATGTGATAATCGGCAAAATGATTAATTTTCATTTCGTTTTTCTTTTAAATCAATTTAGAAAAACATTTTAAATAGCCTATATGTTTTTGGTTTTTTTTAAAAGCAACGACCAAGCAGGCACTGGCAGAAAGTGAGCTGATGCTTTTTCAAATCAACATGACTTGTCTAAAATAAAATCAATGTAGCCTACATACTTCAATAATTTAAGCATATAAAAATGTTTTAACGTTAAACCTCACTATAATAATAAAAGTTTATATCTACTTGGGTTCAGAGACTGGAAGCTCGCTCCAAGACACGGAGGCGCCAGGGCAGTTCATTATTAATTATTTTATACATCTCCTTACTATTTCCCCCGACACATTTATAATAATTACTTTCACATGAATGACATGGCACGCACCTTTAATAATATGCTGATTAGAAACGTTTTCGGATTAGAAAGCATCGCATTACTGGGGAAACACAGAAACTCCAGAAACAGCGACTCCCTTGTTCCACCTGGTGGATATTATATGAAGTGCAACAATGTTTAAAGAAAAATCTGAAAAAGCGCTTGCAGGGAGACGCGTGATCACGCATGACAATTTGCAGGATGCCGCCTGAAAATAGACAGATTTTTAATGGCCAGGGCTGCGTTCTCCGAAACCACCTTAACGCTACGTCGTTCTTAAGTTGTACCTTATGACGTACCTTACCTTTAGCGCCTTATTAGTTAAGTTTACCTTCTGTAAGTCATTCATTCGTAAGGTTGGTCTGGAGCGCTCTTAGCTATACCTTATCACTGCTGATGTGACCACCAATACACAAAAAACAGTTTAACAACAGTTTAAATTAACATTTAATATAAAATCTGATTTAGTATTAAATTTACATTTTTACTTTACTTTAAATTTTTACACATAAAATACTTAAGTTGTTATCGCCTACATCAGTGAATGGAAGTGTATTCATTAATTAAGTTTCCTTACACTAATGGGACATACGGATACTCGCAGTGGCAGTTCTACATTGAATTACTCCCTGGGCGAGACCCCCTCTTAACCCCTTTTATAATTTCAAATAACACAAATAACATCAGAAAAGCACTTCTTTTGAATTTAAATGAAATAAATAAAAAAACCTTTGAAAATAATGCATTGGGAAGGGTTAGGGAGGATTTTATTTTCCCAATAAACCATGCCATCTATTTAATGATGTAAAAAAACAACAACAACAACAACAACAAAAAAAAACATTTACACTCAATAAGTTGCATTCTGTTTTATAATGCACTTCAATCGAGGTCGACACTATACGGCTGGTGGGTTGGCATATGGAGAACATTAACACACGGCCGTGAGGGTGTGGGATTGCGTACTTGCTAAATTATAAACACATAAACGTATTTATTTCTGCATGTTCATATTTCAATTAGCCCCGATAAATGCAGTTTGTACTATTTCTTAAAGGCTTCTTTATAAAGAACATTGTTTTCTCAATACTTGTCCTATACCGCTGTGAAGGAAAGAGCGCACAATCGATCATTGAGGCATCGATATCAATGGACAGCACCTGCTAAGGTCGCACTTAAGAAGGTCTACCTTAAGCACCATCCTAAGGTATAGTTCAGCGAACACACGTAGGAAAGGTATAACTGTAGTTAAGGGGGTACCTTTTGAGTCTTTGTAACGCGCTAAGAGACAACGTTATCGGAGAACGCAGCCCAGATCTATAGATATAAGTGATTGATTTATTGATTGATTGATTTATTAAAAAGTAATCGTGTAACTACATGGTAGCTGAATTTCAATAATTTTGCAACTCAAATTAGACTGTCAGGGTAGATTTAGGGTTAGTAGAATACTAACGTCTTACTGAAGTGAAGTCTTACTGATGTTAACTTATAGACTAATCATGTGGATTACTTGTGGGGTGTTGGGATGTTTTTATCTGCTTGCATTCTAACAGCACCCATTCACTGTACATGATCTGTTGGCAGTGTTGGGAGTAACACGTTACAAAAGTAACAATATTACAGTAATAAATTACTTTTTTTTTGTGTACTGTGTAGTAGTGTACTCATCAAGTTTCAGTAATATTTTACTCGGTACATGTTCAGTAACGCTTGCGTTACAACACACTCTTAGCCGAAATTTTAATTGTTCGAAAAACAGCAAGACATAAGCGCATTAACGTCAACTCCATTTTCTGTTCGTGGTCAGTTATTATCCATGTGTGGCGTCTAAGTTTGTAAATAAATATTAAAGGACAGCTTCTAATATAATGTGCAGAGCGATTTATTTAATTGATCTCACTGGTGTAACTTTGAATGTGTGATGTGGTCAAGTGAAGGCGTATTTAGGGCAAGTTTTACAGAAATGTCACGAGGCTACTAATCACTGAAATGATTTTGGCCTCTTTGTCCAAGGTCCGAGGCTATTAGCGCCACCCAGCTCGCACTGGACAATGGTCCTTCTACCAAAACAGCTCATACTGTTTCAGCTATTAAAATAGTTCAGATTTTTGTGTAATGGCAAAATAATTGTTTATTTTATTTTTTATTAAGTTAATTAAGAAAAACGCTTGGAGCATTTTTGTTCATAAATATAAGTTTTAAAGGTGTGGTAGGAACCTTGGACACGAAGCCAGGCTGAGGTCTCAGTGTTACGTGAGAGTCAGCCGGGCCGAAGGCATTCTATGTCGACAGAGAAAGCTTGGAGGTCCCACGAGGGTACCGAGGGTGGTCTCGGGGGATTAACCCGATGCACACCTCTAAGGAACCAAACGATGAGTTGGTGCTTACCTAGGGACTGGCCGTCCACTGCATCATGGTATGCTGCGATGGCAGCGACATACACTTTAACAGTTGAAGGGGACAGCCTGCGCTCCAACTTTTCCTGCAGGAAGATTAGCACAACTGCAATCGAACATCTCTGTGGGGTAAGGAGCACCAGTCGACGAACAGACCACATCTCAGAGCATAGGCCTGCCTTGTTGAGGGGGCTTTAGACTGAAAGATGGTGTTGATCACGGCTGCTGGCAAGCCAGAGAGGTCTGCCGTGTCCCGTCCAGGAGCCAGACATGCAGGTTCCAGAGATTGGGTTGCGGGTGCCAGATCGTGCTCATCCCCTGAGAGAGAAGGTCTCTCCTCAAGGGGATTTTCCAAGGAGGGGCTGCCGCGAGGAGCATTAGGTCGGCAAACCAGGTCCGGTAGGGCCGGTACGGCGCTACCAGCAGCCTTGTGGGGAACCAGGGAGGGGACTGGCCCTTGCTCCGTCCCTGGCCGAAGCACACAATGCTAGGCTCACTGCACGACGTCGAGCTGGCCACAGGCGCAGGACGCCGCCTGCTCCTCAGGGCCTGGCCAGGAACACACGTGCTAAGAAAAAGTGCCCCTGAGACAGGCAGCCCATAGGTGATGGAAGTTGCTCTGCGGGGGATGACTACATCTGTGCCCCCACCCCCGGTGGAGGGCCAGGAGCAGTATCTGTGCATTCAGCACAGATTTTAGCACAAATTCAGCACTAATTTCCTCACCTAAAAAAAAAAAAAAAAAAAATGAAAAAGAAATAAAAAACTAAACCTCTTTCATTATAATTTTAATCCATTAAGGTGCATCAGAGGAGATGGTGAGTCAGGAAATGTACCTTTGTGACACTGACTCAGAAAACACTAAATAATTTAAAATGTCTTCCTACTTTTTTCCTTTGACATATTTCTGGTAATTAGGCTACTTTAGCTGATGCTGTGACAAGCTTTAGTCTATTGCATGTATTTGAATACAGAACTCTTCAGCTGCGTTGACGGCATGCTAGCTCTGTAGTTATTTTGGTGAGAGTTACTTAAAAGTAATACAGGAGTCATGTAACGCATTACAATTTTGAATCAGTAATATTGTAATGTAAGGGATAACTTTTAAATAACAGTAAAAAGTAATATATATTACAGTTTGGAAGTAACTTGCACAACACTCTCTGTTGGTGACGTAATGCCACATTTTTTCAAATCTGATGAAGAAACAAACACATCTAAATCGTGGATGGCCTGGGGATGAGTAAATTTGAGAGGACGTTACTTTTAAGCTGCTTACATGCTTAAATCAGGGGACACCTTATTTCTAGTGATTATCGTCATTTTGATTACAGTGACCGTCTCTTCATTTAAGAATTTCATTCTCGTCATTATACATTACCATCACTCTGTTCTCTTATTTGATAATGTTCAGTGCTTTGCTACAATCTGTATTGTAAAAACTCTATATAAATAGTGATTGAAAAGTGATTGATTGATTGATTGATTGATTACCTCAAAGCATTTTAGGGCATCTGTTTAAAATCATAGGCAGTAACACTAGGCCTAATTTTGGTCAACATCTAATTGTAGATAAATTGAAAAATACACATTAAAGCATATTTATATAGCTGCTATTATAATAGCTGCTTGATACCCAGCCAACAGATGAAACTCACATTCAGTCTTCTATGATAAAACCGTTAATGCAGACACATTGCTGTGTAGTGAGCGAATTGGCTTGGCTGTTGCACGCAATGCAAACTAAGAGCCACCTTGATGAGGTGTACCTAAGCACCATATGGCTACAGGGCCTGATAGGCACAGAATCATGGCTTCTGCAGGAAGAATTATCATGCCAGCAGTGGGGAAGACACAATAATGTCAGAGCCTCACCTCACACAGTCATATCTGTGATAAATTCCTCACCAACAATAACCACAAATGTCCTCAATTTGGCAACTTACCAAATGCTGAAAAGCTTCCATTTTCAAATGGGAGGAAAACAAGTCCAACAGCAGGTGATGTTTGCCAGCCATCATTATGTACTTGCTTTGCTAGAGCCTGTCAAGCCAAGTAATTTATTTCGTACCTCATACTACTGGACAAAGTCATATTCCATTATAGCTCAAACATATCACACATAGATGGCCTTACGAGGTAGACAAAGTTGCACCATCACAACTCCTAATCTACTCGAACCATTAAATAAAAATACACACAAAAGTTTAATTAACACAAGGGAGCACCTTAATATCACAAATCATAAGGTGCCCAGAGTCTCTTCTCTCGATTCACTAATTAAATTAAACTCGCCATCAACCAAAAAAAGATTTCCATCGAAAAGTATTTATTTGTACATAGTGTTAGGTAGATTGTTCCAGATTTTGGGTGATAAATAGAATAAGATCTGCAGACTGCCTGCAGTCGATTGTTATTATTAAATGTTTTGAAAATGACTATAATGCGATAAGAGCGCGCTCAAGTACTATGGATCTGAACTATTCAGGGCTTTATAAGTAATTAGCAAGACCTTAAAATTTATACAACGTTTAATATGCAGCTCTTGCAGTGTTGACAGAACCGGCTAATATTGTGATAATTCCTGGAGCTAAAGACTGTAGCTGATGTTTTTTTACTAGCTGTAGTCTATTCATCAAGCGTGAAGAACAACCACCCAATAAAGCATTACAATAATCTAACTTTGAGGTCATGACATTGAGAGAGATCAAAATTAATTTTATTTTATTTATTTATTTATTTTAATGGAAAAATTAAGCCTACTTAACACGCAGTGAAACTGCACGGCCAATGGCTGGCTCCTGCCTAAGCTTGCCTGAAGGGGGCGGGGCTGTCTATATATAGTGGCTAAACTACCACAGGACTTCAGGTTACTTTGACTGAAGCAACGGGCACTTACAGTGCGGCATGGAATGCAGTAATCGTTCCCGTGTTTCAGGGAACTTGGGTTACGGAAGTAACCTATTTGTTTCCTGTCAAAACTTTCACTCAAACTGCATCTGCTGAGACGCTATGGGAACAGTATAAACACGCCGTGCTGTAAGCAAAGAACAATGTCAATGACAATGTAAGGTCCGCCTTCGTGCTCGGATGTCATGTCTCGCTTCTCAGCTCTAAGAGAAAATACTCCTGGGGTTTTCCTAATTTTGGTTTTTAATTTTACGTTTACCTCGTTTTAATCTGACTCCAATTTTAAGTTATTATTAAAATTAGATTATAATCTTAGATTTAAATGCTGATTTTGAATTGAGTTATCTTAATTTAGAAACTTTATTATTCTAAGCTTGTTATACTTTTCTGTTACCTGTTTCCTTGTGGGACCATAAGCCATCTAGAACTAACGCCAGCTGTAACGTCGCTCCGTAACACAAACTTCGCCATTATTAAAATTACTCAGGGATTGGGATTTGATTTCTTAGTAATCTAACTTGCCCAATGTGTTAATCTCAAATGATATCAGAAATCAGGGGGTCTCCGCTCCCATCATGCCTACTGCTTTAATGGGGGTGATATTCATAATATTCATGCGCACCCCGCCTCACACTCAGGGAATACAGACAAGGTGGTTATCGTTCAACAAGAGTCTTTATTGTGCACGTGCACAAACAGAAATAAATCCTCAGCGGAATCATAAGAAGGTAAGGTGAGCAGCACAGAACATAATTAACATAGGATCTCCGCTGGTAGGTGGACAGATAAACATATAGCAGACAGTGAGTGGTGAGGCAGAGTCCAACAGGTAAGTAAATAATGTAAGTATACTCAGTCTTTGGATCAAGTTCCACAGAGTCTCTTTTGTCACGTTTCTCATCACATGAAAGTTCCAGGTGAAAGGAGCACAGCAATCCGACAGGTAAGTAGAGCGGGGTGAGGATAGAGCAAGCGTTTAACCTTGAGCTCAGCCACTGAGTCTCTGTTTGTTTGAGTTTTTATAGTGAGTGGCTGATGACGGACATGTGCTAATAATCAAGTGATTGAGATCTGGTAATTGACTGTGTGCTCTCTGTGCGTGCTGATCCAGGGTCAGGTGAATGTGACGGTGTGACATTACCCCCTCCTCCACGAGCGGCTCCTGACGCTCAAACCCGACGGCGAGGGAGGCCAAGACCTCTAGGAGCTGGACAGGTAGGATGTGCGAGATGGAATTCGGCAGTCAAGGATGGGTCAAGAATATCGTCCCTGTTGACCCAGCTTCTCTCCTCCGGGCCGTAACCCTCCCATTCTATAAGGTACTGGAGCTGCCCATTGCGCCGCTGGGAGTCGAGGATGGATAGTACTCGATAGATGTTTTCAGCGGCCTCGACTTCGGGTGGAGGAGGGGGCTCCGCGTGGTCTGTGGAAGGAGGAAACATTGGGTCAACATGGCGTTTTAGTAATGACACATGGAAGGTGGGTGCAATCCTGTAGTGTGCAGGGAGTTTCAGCTCATATGTGACGTCATTAATTTGTCTGATGATGGGAAATGGTCCAATGTATTTTGGGCTGAGTTTACGACAGGGTGTGCGAAGCCGGATATGCATCAGCCCATCTCGTATGCCTTCTGACAGGTCGTTGAAGGTGCACGTGAGCTGACTCCCAGACCCTCTCGCTCTCTCGGAACCAGTAATCTACTGCCGGGACTGAGGAGGGGTCTTCGTTCCAAGGGAACATTGGAGGTTGATACGGGTGTTTAGTCTGCGAGCTTCTCGGAGGTACTGGAGGTTTTTATGGTCCGTGATCACCGTGAACGGATGTTGTGCTCCCTCTAGCCAGTGGCGCAACCCCTCGAGAGCCAGTAGCTTATGGCCAGTAGCTCTCGATTCCCCACGTCATAGTTCTGTTTGGCGACTGACAACTTCTTGGAAAAATAAGCACAGGGATGTAGCATGGCTGGGTGACTGTGCCATTGTGAGAGAGTGGCTCCGACGCCTGTGGTTGCTGCATCCACCTCTACAACAAAAGGTAAGTCTGGATTAGGGTGTTTTAGAACAGGTGCAGTGCAAAATGCCGTCTTTAGGTGAGTGAAAGCCTCCTGTGCTGCTGGGTTCTAGGGGATCGCCTTTTTGGCTCCTTTTAACAGAGAAGTCAATGCGGAGGAGATTTGACTATAGTTTTTGATAAAACGACGATAAACGTTTGCAAAACCTAGAAATCGTTGCAGCTTCTTTACAGTGGTGGGTATCGGCCAGTCCTGCACTGCGGCCATCTTCCTCGCGTCCATCTCAATCCCCTCGGAAGTAATATAGTACCCCAGGAAGTGGACGCTGGTGAGGTGAAATTCACATTTCTCTCCTTTTAAGAATAGCTGGTATTCTCTGAGACGTTGGAGCACCTGTTGCACATGACAGACATGGGTAGAGTAATCCTTGGAATATATTAAAATGTCATCGATGTATAGAACTACAAATTGGTGTAGCATGTCCCGGAAAATCTCATTCATGAATTTCTGAAAGACTGAGGGTGAGTTGGCCAGGCCATAGGGCATAACCAAATATTCGTAGTGGCCGCTAGGGGTGACAAAGGCGGTTTTCCACTCGTCTCCACTACGAATCAGATTATATGCACTTCTCAGGTCTAGTTTGCTGAAGACCTTTGCCTGTCTCAGTTCTTCCAGGGTTGTCAATGGGTAAGCGAATTTAACAGTTTGAGAGTTAAGGGATCGATAATCAATACAAGGTCTTAGACCTCCATCCTTCTTAGCTACAAAGAAGCTGGAGGCAGCTGAAGATGTGGATGGTCTAAAACCCTGTGCTAGGGCTTCCCTGACATACTCTCGCATTGCTTCTTGTTCAGGAAGAGAAAGTGGATAGATCTTACCGTTGGGTAAGGTGGCTTGTGGGACAAGGTCGATGGCACAATCCCACCTGCGATGTGGTGGCAGGTGAGTTGCAGCCTCTTTGCTAGACGTCTGAAAAGTCTTGGTATTCTGATGGGATACATACTTTTGTGGTGTTTTCTGGACTTTCTATGGTAGTAGACAGGCATGGAATTTCCGGTGGCTGAGGAAGGGAGGACAAACAGTGGTTGAAACAATAGGGACTCCATTGTAAAATTTCACCTGATTTCCAGCTGGTGTTGAGGCTATGTTGGATTAGCCAGGGTCGTCCAAGGAGGATGTCAATGGAAGCCTCAGGTAATACAAAGAAACTGATGGATTCCTGATGAAGGCACCCGATTTGGAGTGTAAGCTGTTCCGTGCACGTGTGAATGGGTCGGGGATCCAGGGGTTTCCCTTGGATGGTGATAATGCGATATGGTGTGGTGGTCCTTTGTGTGGAGATCTGAAAAGTATTCACACAGCGTGCAGAGATTAAATTCCCAGCCACCCCAGAATCCACTAAGACCTTCACCGGTACAGGGTGAGTATTTATGATCAGCATCACATCAATTAATGGAATAGTATGATGCAGTAAGTGACTGGTACTCAACATGGTGCGAGGTGGTTTTACTGGGCAATTGGAAATACGACGTGATGAACCCCCACAGTATAGACAGCATCCCTCATGCACTTGTCTTGATCTCTCTTGGGCTGATAATCGATATGAATCTGTCTGCATAGGTTCCTCGGTGCTACTAGATGAGACTGGTAAGGTGGCGGGTGTTTCACAGGCAGCTAGATGTTGTGAGATAGTAGCTGCGCGTTTTAAGAAGGCATCCAATCCCACATGATCGTCATAAATGAAACACTGCCAGTAACGCGGTCTCATTCCAGCCACTGGATAAGGACAGAGTCCAAAATCTGAGAATATATTCATGCATGGGAAGATCGCCTTGACGAAGTTGTAGCAGCTCCTCATGTGCGGTGAGTGATGAGGTAGGCTGTCCAAAGACTAAACGGAACTGTTGGAGAAACAGTGACAAAGAGGAGAGATGAGGGCTTTCGGAGTTCCACAAAGCCTCTGCCCACTGTAGCGCTCTTCCTGCGAGCAGGGTGATGATCAGAGCGATCTTGCTGTGATCTGTAATGAAACGATCTGGTTGTGCTTCAAAGAATAATGAACATTGTAAAAGAAAACCTTCACAGGATGATTGATTGCCTGAGTGATTAACACATGACAATTAAATGTGTGGGATACATATAATATGCAGTCATGAATCTCAGTGATTTAAGTCCTGTTTAGTGTATTTTCAGGTCTGAATAGGCATGAAAAGGCAGTTTTGGGCCAGTTTTCTGAAGGAAAGGGTTAATGGTCTCCTCAGCATTTTCAGGCTGGTAATAAGTTGGGGGATGGAGATCCAGCCAACAAAATCTTTAATTATTTTACCAATGTAATGAAAGTGATGTCCTGTGTCTTTGACCATTATCTTGGTTATTAGCACAGTATCGATAATCAATTTCCTGAGTTGGGATTCTTTTGTGTTAATGTTGCAAGCTGTCCAGTGACAATGTCTGTTAAATCTGCCTGTAAAAGGCAGTCAACAGGCTGCTATGGGCTGATTTATGACTTCCTGTTGTCTTGAGGCCTCTTTGTGGAATTCAGTGGTGGACAGTAACAAAGTAGTTTTAATTTGTTACTGTACTTAAGTTCTTTTTAAGTATATGTACTTTACCGGAGTAGATATATTTTTAGCAACTTTTACTTTTACTTCACTACATTCCTAGGCAAAGGATTGTACTTCTTCACTACATTTCATAAAACATATCGTTACTCATATATCACATGCTCCGAGTGAGACGCAGATGAGCGATTCATTAACAAACTGATTCTTTTTAATGAACCTGTTCAATCGGTTAGCAAATCGCACCAAACGATTCATTCTGGAATTGGAACAATCCGATTGCAGCTGTTCTTGATTCGACAGCTCACTGATTTAAACGAGCCGTTCAGAGCAAGTCTCCAGTGAACCGAACAACTGGCGGTGCATAAAGTTTCTAACTTTAACTGAAAATCATATTTAGGTAAAAAAAAATGTCAGTTTGTTACACTGCTGTAAAGGGTGATCTATTTAAGTCCACTGCACGGAATGCAGACACATCAATATCAGTGACTTCAGGTCAAAAAACATTCATATTCCCTGCTGCTGTATCGTTAATGTTAGCAGTTTTATTAAAATGCTAACATTACTCATTTAGCTCTACGTCTATGTTTTTATATTGTTTATCAACGGTCTATATTTTTATATTGTTTGGATCAACTAGCCGAGTAGACAGATAAAACTGTTAATTCATAAACATACTAAAAATAAGTAGGTCTAAATATTGTTATCTGATGCTGATTGTTCAGTTAACAAGCTTGCTGGTGCAAAAGGTGAAAAGAAAGGATGTGATGTTCAGGTAACAAAAGAAATTAACAAAGTGAGTTTTTTAAATGAGTTTTCTGAATTTTTAGCAGGTTATGCCGAGATATGACCATGTCCTCATTCTTGGGGATTTTAAGGTTCATGTGTGTTGTCCTGATACGCCTATGGCAAGGGACCTTTTAAATCTTACAGATTCTTTGAATTTAGTGCAGTCTGTTTCGGGATCCACTCAGGAACAGGGGCATACACTTGATCTTGTTTTATCTTATCGTTTACCTATTTCTCAACTTGAGATTTGTGATCCTGTGCTTTCTGACTACTGTCCTATTTTATTTAAGGCTGCTCTTGCCAGTACTGAAGTTAAATCTGCCGCTACAGCATATCGTAGTTGTCGTATTATTAACTCTTCCACTGCTGCCCAGTTCTCAGCTATTTTTAATATCTTTGTGTAGCCCCTGAGGAAATTTGCAATACAGAGGAACTGAGCTCGAGGCTGCATTACTCTTGCAATTCGGTTTACAGGTCTTTTCAAATGTTACGGGACTCCTGGCGTCTTTAATTGTTAAAGAGGCTAAAAGGAAGCATTTGTCTGATATAATTTTAAATAGTACTCATAATCCTCATCTGTTATTTAAGACTATAGACCCTGCTCTTGATGCCTCTCATAACATTTGTATGGAGGAGTCACCTACTGTCTGTGAAAGCTTTCTTGAGTTCTTTATTGAGAAGGTGTCTTCCATGAGGGCTTCAATATCTGCTCCTGTATATGACCTGTCTATTTCCATCTCTTGCTCTGCTCTTTTTGACCATTTTGAGCCTGTGTCATTGTCGTTTGTTCAGGACATTGTTGATCATCTGAAACCCTCTGGTACTAATAGTGATGCTATGCCTCCTAAATTATTTATTATTTTTCATACTATAGGACACTCTGTTACAGCAGTGATAAACAGTAGCTTGTGCATGGGTGTAGTCCCTGGGCATCTTAAACATGCGGTGGTACAACAAGTGATTAAAAAAGATGGTCTGGATCCTGCCATCCTCTCAAATTTTAGGCCGATTTCTAAATTATTTCTACAGTTTTTGAGAAGATTGTTTATTGTCAATTAATGGCATTTTTGGTCTTCCAATTCAGTTTAAAAAAATGTCATAGTACGGAAACAGCACTTTTAAGAGTTTTTAATGACATCTTTTTAGCCACTGATTCTGGTGATAATGTCATCTTGGTGCTTTTAGATTTAACTGCATCAGAGGCTTGGCACTAGAATGGATTAGATCATATTTGACAGATCGAACTTTCTGTGTCAGGCTTGGTGACTCTGTGTCCTCTGTTGCCCCTCTTGTGTGCGGTGTCCCCCAGGGTTCAGTTCTTGGCCCTCTTTTTTTCCCTTGTATTTGTTGCCTCTTGGATCCATAATTAGGAAGCATGGCATCTTTTTTCATTGTTATGCGGCTGACACTGTGATTTATGTGCCCCTTAGGAAAGGTGAAAATCACGTAATTTGGTTAATTAGGTGTCTTGAGGATATGAGGTCCTGGATGGCTTTACATTTTTTTTTATTTAAATGATAGAAAGACTCAGGGGATGGTTTTTGTTGACACAGCTGGACTGCCCCTGGAGGATCTGGGGTCCTTTGCCCAGTATGTGAAACCAGCTATTACAAATCTTGGGCTTATGATGGACCTGGGCCCTCATTTATCAATGGTGCGTACGGACAGATTTGTGCATAGTGAGTGCGTAAGAACAATTTCACACAAAATGTAGGATTCACCAAGTTGTACTTATACGTAGAAATGTGTGTAAATATAAACACACCTCTGAGCATGCTTACGCAGATAATCTAGTGGTAGAATAGCGACACTACACATAAAAAGCATTTAAGAGTGTCACAGTAAGCATTAAGCAATCCACATATGTCCTGTGTTTCCTTTAAAATTTGTTTAGTTTTAAACATGATGCTTAATTGGTGTCAGACCCTATAACAGACAGATGTGAAATATATTTCTCTCAGTGCAATGGCTTATCTTGCATTATTGGAAGACTTGGCAAACAATGTGCTCCGCAGAGAGCGCGTTTTCCAAGATCACGGTGATCTGCTTGGCGAGAGCACAGAGTGGCTTCTAAGTAGGTGCCGCTTTCCCAAAAATGTACTGCTGGATTTGTGTCGTGATTTAGGACCAGTGTTGGAGAGAGAAACAAATCACATGAAAGCCATTCCCGTGCACATCCAACTCCTGTCCACCCTTGGATTTTTAGCAACTGGCACATTTCAGCATGAGGTTGGAGACATATATGGTATATCCCAGCCATCAGTGAGTAGGATCATGCCGGCAGTGTTGGATGCAATTATTTCCTTGGCCCCAACCTACATCCAGTTCCCTTATCGAAATCCTCAACAAGCCGCAATAAAACGGCACTTTCATGCCATTGCTAGATTCCCAAACATAATTGGAGCTATAGACTGCACCCACATCACCATAAAAGCACCATCAACCAATGAAATTAATTATGTAAATAGAAAAGGGTTTCATTCTGTTAACGTGCAAATAATTAGTGATACAAATTTGTTGTTATTAAACGTCGTTGCGCGGTGGCCTGGAGGAACACACGACTCGTTTGTTCTGCAGAATAGCTCTGTGGCTGTGCGTCTCCAAGAAGGACAACAATCCTGTTGAGGATGGCTGGCTCATTGGTGAATTTAAGGCTACAACATGTTTAAAATGCTATTGTAGGGCTATGTACAATTACTTCAAACTATTTCATCATTACGTGATCAAGGTTACCCGCTAAAGCCATGGCTAATGACCCCCCTAACCAACCCGAGGACCGAGCAGGAACAGGCGTACAACCGTGCCCATGCGTGCTCAAGGAGCACAGTTGAGTGCACAATAAGCCTGCTGAAAGGACAATGGCTGTGTCTGTCAAGCACGGGAGGGACAAATTTTCCCCATTTCCATCCAATGGAATCTTAGTTTAAAAAACACGCTGGACTTTAACAAAATAAACATGTCCCTGCCACAAAAAAAAAATGGATTAAATAAAATTTTGTGATTTAGTCACAAACTGCCGTGAGACTGGGTTGTTTGAGCAGTAAGATTATAAAAAAATATGTGCTTTATAAAATTAAGTAGACTGTATAAAATTGCTAAATAAATTTATCAGAACTTTTTTACTTAAGTACATAAATAAACAAGTAATTTTGTACTTTCACTCGAGTAAAATTGGAAAAGTATAACTTTTACTGGAGTAATATTTTATTGTATGTATCTGTACTTTCACTCAAGTACTTGGTTTGTGTACTTCGTCTAATTCGTGTAATTCGGCTCCTCATGTTTCAATGTTCCAATCGAATCTTACGTGTCTGATTTACTTGTTCACTCATTCTACAATATGATGAAATATCTTGATTCTGACCTTTATAAATTATGCTGATCTATAGTGGCCTGAGTAAACATGCACCTGACAGAATCACAGACCCAAAACAAAACCAACAATTCACTGGGCTGCCAGCTTTCACCAACTTCTCCTGCTAGATCTCCCTCTTCTCGCCTATGTGGAGGAGTTCTGTCAGCTGGCATGAGTGGCCAACAGTTTCTGACGATGACACCATCCAGTTCTTCCGGCTCAGGTCCCATCCATTACATTTCTGTGGATCTCCCAGACACCGCGGGATTGAGTTTGAGAGAGGTGGTTTACCGGTGTCTGGGAGACTTCGTGGTCTGAGCTGGCGCCCACTCAACGTCCACCGACAGAACAGAAGCCCACACCACCTGTAAGAGACCACCAATCACAGCCAGGAGTGCGGATCCCTGTGGATTTTGTTCTGCTGTCTTGGCCAGGAGTGCCTATCCCAGCAGATTCTGTTCCACAGTCTCAACCGTGCAGATCCAGTTCCCCTGCGGATTCCATTCTGCAGTCATGGACAGGAGCGCCGATTCTGATCCCTTAAAATGTTGCCTCCCTGTCTCATCCAGGAGTATCGATCCAGATTCCTGCTGATTCCGTTCCGTAGTCTCGGCCAGGAATGGTGATCCATTTCCCTGCAGATTCCTGGACCATGGAGCAGAGGGAGTGGCACATTGAGCCATGCTGGTATAGGTAAGCTGGTGTAGGACAGCAGAGACAGGACATACACCCACTAGGGTGGAGCGGGCAGTTGGGACACCCTCCAGGGTGGAACAAGTGGCAGAGACACCCTCCAGGGTGGAGCAGGTGGCAGAGATTTCTTTCAGGAATTAGCAGGCAGCAGAGACACCCCTCCCCCAGGGTCTATCTATTATTAGCTGCTGTTTATAGTGATAAATATACAACCAAACTCCCTCAATATTTCCTATAGTATATATCAAACCTGTTTGTTGATCGTTCACGTTCATTCTTAAAATCGCGAGTGCAGCTCATTAGCATTTATCTGCCGGCTAGCGTGTTTTTCGCTTCCCTCGCGCTACACTTGTGGATATTATTATTGTTTTTCTAGTTTTTCTCCTCTTATTTAATTGCTTTCTCTTGCTCCATTTAAATTATCGTTTCACTTCTCGTTCGCTCCATTTTTTAGTTTATCAAACAACAGTGGTAGGTGAATAATCCATCAATTTCGGTGAGTATGGCTCTTCCCTCTCTAGTTGTTAGCACATCATGCCACATGTACAGTTTCTCTCTCTCTGTCGGCAATGAGGGTTTCACATGTGATAAATGCAGGGATATAGTTAGGCTGACAGAGAAGATCCTAGAACTAGAGACACGCATCCAAACTTTAACAGAGGACAGTCAGAATGTGAGGGCTGTAGATACAGCTTTGGATGTGGATAGTTCAGCTCATGTACATTGTTCGGTTCCGGCTTCAGAGCCCATGCAGCAGGGCAAGTGGGTTACTGTGAGACGGCATAGAAGTGAAAAAACGCTCTTCTGTTTCGATCAGAACATCAAACAGGTTCTTCCCACTCAGTGATGCACCCACTGGGAAACCTGATGAAAGAGCTCTAGTAATTGTGAAAATAGAGACACCAGCCACCATAGTACAATGTGTTCCGGGAGCCAGAGCGCCTGACATTTTGGCAAATTTGAAAGTGCTGGCTAATGCTAAACGTAAATTCAATAAGATTGTAATTCACGACGGCGGAAATGATGTTCGACTTTGCCACTTGGAGATCACTAAAAATAATGTTAAAGAGGTGTGTGAACTTACAAGTATGAAGTCAAACACTTTAATATGCTCTGGTCCCCTCTCTACTTACCGATGAGACACACAGCAGACTACTGGGTCTCAATGGCTGGATGGCTAAGTGGTGCCCACAAAATAGCATAGGTTTCATAGTTTTTTTTTGGCAGGGCAGACCTGACCTGTTTAAAAGAGATGGTCTTCATCCTTCTTGGGGTGGTGCCGCTCTTCTCTCTAGAAATATGGCACATACTTGACTAACTGTCAAGTATGGTCAGGATGCAGACAGACTGGCTAAACCGACCGTCTGCTAGCCGGCTCACGTCACCGCAGTCAGTTAAAGCTCAGCACATAGTAAATTCTTCACCTAGATATTACACTATAGAGACTGTGTCTGTTCCCAGAACTAGAAAATACAAAAAAACATCCTAAACAAACTAAGAGTAACAATTTTAATTGATGTTCAAAAAATAAAAGCTATTTATAATACAGAGAAACAAATGATTAAGCTTGGATTACTGAATATCCGGTCTCTTTCTACTAAATCACTTTTGTAAATGATTTGATCAAAGATCATAAGCTAGATTTGCTCTGTTTGACAGAAACGTTGCTAAAACCAGATTAATATATTACATTAAATGAGTCTACACCCCAAGATTACTGCTATAAAAATGAGCCATGTCCGAAAGGCAAAGGAGGTGGAGTTGCTACAATTTATAGCAATATTCTCCATATTTCTCAGAAGACAGGCTTTAAATATAATTAGTTTGAAGTTATGGTGCTGCGTGTAACAGTATTTAGAGAAACATGTGATGGTTATAAATCCCCTGTGATGTTTGTACTGGCTACTGTATACAGGCCACCAGGGCACCACACAGACTTTATTAAAGAGTTTGCTAATTTTCTAACTGAGTTAGTACTGGCGGCAGATAAAGTCTTAAATTTTGGTGATTTTAATAATAATAATGCATTTTATTTAAAGCACCTTTCTGAACACCTTACAGCAAGCAACCAATAAAGTAATAACAGTAAAGAGACAGTAAAGAGACATTATAAAATATACAACATAAGAACATTCATTACACATCAAAAAAAAAAAAAAAAAAAAGCTTAAATTATATGTAAGCCTGAGTGATAAAAAAATATGTTTTAAGATGTGATTTAAAAATATGAAGACTGTCACTGTTCTGTATGTTGGGGGAACGAATTCCACAATCGAGGCTTTGTACTTACATTGTACTTAAGCAAATGTGAAGTGCCACGAGAGAAACAGAGTTAACTGATCTAAGAGAATGAGAAGGTGTGTAGATGGAGGAGCCAAACTATGTAGAGCTTTAAATGTGAGAAGTAAAATTTTAAAATCAATACGGTACTTAACTGGGAGCCAGTGTAATTGCTGTGGAATTGGAGTGATGTGCTCGTGTAGAGGAATCCTAGACAAGACACGAGCCACTGAATTTTGGACCAGTTGAAGTTTGCAGAGGAGTTTCGTAGGAAGACCAGAGAGAAGAGCATTACAGTAATCAATTCGACCAGCGCATGAATTAAAATTGCTGTACTGCACTTGGTAAGAGAAGGTTGAAGGCGGCTAATATTACGCAAAGAAAATATGTGGCATGTGTAATGTTATTTACATGACCTTCAAAGGAGAGTGTGCTGTCCAGAATGACACACAGACTCCTGACCTGTTGAGATTGGTAAATTTTTTTATTGTCAATAATTAAAGAAGGACAATTAGATTTAGCCAAAGTTGATTAAGTGCCTACTAGTAAAACGTCGGTTTTGTCACTATTAAGTTTTAGGAAATTACTTGAGTGCCAAGCTTTAAATTCAGATAAGCTTTCAAGACATGTAGAGGAGAAGGATTAGAAGGTTTAGAAGATAAATATAACTGGGTGTCATCAGCATAGCAATGGAAATTGATACCGTATTTCCTAAAAATAAAACCATGAGGAAGTACGATCCCTGTGGAACCCCAGAAGTAACAATAAGTGATCTTGATTTAACAAAAAAATATTACAGGGGAGTGCCTGCAATTCCTATAGATGCTAACCTGTCCAAAAGTATCTTGTGCACTAAGTCATTAGGTAATTTATCCAAGGCTGTCTCTGTACTATGATGAGAACGAAAACCAGATTGGAAATGTTCACATAATGCATTCTCGGAAAGGTGTTCATGAATTAGAGCTTTGACACACTTTTCCAATATTTTGGTAATGAATGGCAACTTAGAAATCGGTCTATAGCTTTCAAAATTTAGTGGGTCAGCCCCTTATTTCTTAAGGATGGGAGGAATGACAGCGGTTTTCATAGAAGAAAGGAACATACCCAGTATCAAGGGAGGAATTAATAATTTTAGTGAATAATGAGTACAGTGACGGTAAACAGGCTTTAACTAAGCAAGTAGGCATTGGGTCGAGGTGACAGGTGGAAGATTTAGATTATTTTTGAATATAATAATACTTAATATAATCCCATATCTCTGTTGGAGGTGGTAGGATAAAATAATTAAAAGTAGTAATAGTATAAATAGGCAGCAGCTGCATCCACTCTTCAGATATTGTTAAGGAACCGAGAGACTAGGTCCACATAGACAGGCCGAGGGAAGACTCGAGTTTACCATTGCCACCACGCACTGGAGGCATCTGTCATGACAACAGTGTGCCAAGACACCTGGCCCAGGGGCACAATCAACCAACATGGCACACAGATGAGTTAAAAGCTCTGAAAGTTCAGATAAAAAACTTGAGCTATTTTTAGGGAAGTGATAAGTAGTAATGAGAATAGTCGGTATTGCCCCGTTTATCTTTATGGCAATACATTCAAAGGAGGAATATGTGGACACAGTCAATTGTGATACTTTCCATTTCTCCTTATAGTGAATTGCAAGATCCCCACCCCGGCCAGTAGCACGGGATTTAGAAATAAAAGTATAACCCGTAGGAACAGACTCGTTCAAGTGAAAGTAGTCACTGCCAGTGTTTCTGCCAGGTTTCAGTTAAACAGAAGAAATCCAGTTTACGGTCAGCCAGCACGTCATGTAGTAGAGGTCCTTTACCAGAAACCGAGCAGATGTTAAGCAATCCAAATGACAGGTTGTTTTTACTGGGATCGATACCTGACGATCTTTTCAGATTAGAGAGAATGCTGTGGTCAACAATTTCCGACGCTGCTGGCAGGTGATGTCTGGATGAAAGCGTAGTGAGGATCAGTGAGATGCAGCCAAAGTTGGAGATGTTCCTCCACCGAGTATTGAAGCATCGACCCTGTGGGATGGCATAAGGCAGAACAAATAGCCCACAGGCAAATGATTCGGCCAAGTAAGTTGGCGATCTTCATGGTTGTTATTTCCAAGCTGGAGGCGCTTTCGTATTAGGAGTGCAGACAGTCAACAGGCAGTTAACAGGTAGACAGGTACCAGCAAGCAGGAGCAATATAGTCTAGAAAATCGCTTCAATGGGTAGCTAAAATGTATACATTGGCTGTAGTATAGTTGCAGAGTCAGATAACTTGGGCACAAATTAAAACAAATTAAATAAAAAAATAAATACAATTTTCTCCCCAAGAACAGTGGCAGCTAACAGCTCCAGCGTTTACTCCGGAAGTAACGAATGAGGTTGATATCCATGTTGATAAAGAAAAAGATTAGGATCTGCTTTCTTAGATATTCTGAACTCTATTGGGGTTAGATAGCACGTATCAGGATCTACTCACTGTCAAAACCATACTCTAGATTTAGTACTGTCACATGGAATTGATGTTAATGGTGTTGAAATTCTGGAGCAAAGTGATGATATCTCAGATCATTATCTAGTCTTGTGTAAACTCCATATAGATCGACCTGTAAATTCTGCACCTTATCACAAGTATGGTAGAACTATCACTTCTACCACAAAAGACTGCTTTGTAAGTAACCTTCCTGATTTATCTAAATTCTTTAGCACGTCTAATAGCACAGAAAAACTTAAACAGAAAGGCAACAGAAACCATACACTCTCTCTTTTCTAGCACTTTAGATACAGTTGCTTCTTTGTGCTTAAGAAAGGTAAAAGAAAACAGTTTGACTCCGTGGTATAATGAGCACACTCGCACCCTAAAGAGAGCAGCCCGG
>JAUYWG010000045.1:3990542-4003042 GCA_034779775.1 Enteromius afrohamiltoni
TATATATATATATATAAAATTATGTAATAATAATACAAAAGAACATTTTGTCTTTCTCAGTCTCTTTAAAACCCACATATATATATATAAATACAACAAACACATGAATAAATACAACAAAACAATAATTCTGTTTTGTAATCACATTTAACTGTCCTTTCAGATGACATTCAGTTCAGAGTTCAGTTTCCATTGCATTTCTGCGTGCGCTTCAGCCAATTGCCAACATATAATTGGTAAATGACAATGACAGGGGCCCAACATTGTTCTGATGGGCAAATGACCTGAAATCTCGGCTCTTCTGCTGTAATGAAATTTCCTGACCAAACAAATGTACTGCAATTATAGCAATTTGCAACCTGCTTATTAATATTATGAAATTTAAGACCCCGTTGACGATCAGTCCCCATTCATTATTATTAGGTTTGTTATGCAAATAACACAGGGACCAATTAAACTGGCTCATTTCCATGAAAATTCTCTCCCATGCAACTATAACAGGAGATTGGTGTGGACAAGGCTGAGTAAATACATAACTGCTCCGACAGCTGTCAGAACAGATGAATATGCACTGCTAAAAAATAAGCCCTTGAGGAAGAAAGGGGAATTATAATGACACAACTGAGAGGTCTAGTGAATGTGTTCTGTACAACATATAAAGAGTACACATTGCCCATAAATACAGTGTGTGGTGATTATTTAACACTTATGATTAGGGAGCACCATTTACTATTAACTAGTTGCCTAACTTCCTTTGTTTTAACAGTTTTTTCAACTTACAACAGGAAAAGAACCAAAACCCTCACCAATCCAATAAAATTAATAAAACTAGGTGAAAATGATAAATTATTACTATGTTTTAGCCACAAAATTTATTTAATATGTGCCAAAAGAATACACTCTTTCTCCCATGTTTTCTACAAATGCACACACAAAGCGTATAGGCACATACTGTCAGTGTTCCTTTTTTCAGTAAAATAGTTTAGCAACTTAAAAGCTGTAAAACATTTCTCACAAGCATGGTTATAATGACATTGAGGGCTATCTCTATAACCTCAATGGCAGACTGATTGGAAGATGGGGTATTTGGTGGATCAGAATATGTTAACGTGGTAAAATGTTAAAAAAAAATATTATATATTTTTTAAACTGTACATTATTGTGATAATGTATATTCTTTATGCCCCGCCTCACTCAAACGCGTAGTTTTCTACAAAGACCCTCCTTTCGACAACCACAGTCTTTTATGATTGGCCAGCTGACCCAATGAACTGTGATTGGCCAAATACCACAAGCATGTGATGGAAATGTAACGCTCCTCTCCATAATCTCAAATTCACAGTGATCAAGACACAGTGCTTGTATATATTTGCAGTACACAAGCCGCGATTAACTCCACTGTGACGTGACCCTGTCTCTCTCTCACACACAGGAAGTATTTTAAGGCCCTTTCACACAGGACACAGAATGCGCTGCATTATGAAACTCATTCGATTCAACAGCTTGTACCATGCGAGAGCAAAACGCCTAGGTTAAGAACATAACGCACGTTACATATGGGAACTCGCCAGAGAGACCAATTGCCTTTGAGCTTTAAACAAAAGACCAATGAATATTGGCGGCCATTTGATTGCACTCAGGTGCACCTCATCACTGCGTGAGTATAAGAGGGCACAAGCAGAATGCACATGCAGGTTTTCGCTGAAGATCCGAGCCGGCGTCAGCGCGACCTCAGAGTCGTGGCAGGAGAAAGTGTAACGTCTCAAGCGTAAAATGTGATCCTCTCCTCTCTTTTATTTTTCGGGGAGAGTTTACTCTTTACTCGGTCGACCTGAAGACCCTGAAGGCTAAAGTGCCCAAGCACTATGTCTGTCCTTCAGGGAACGTGGGTTACGTTCGTAACCTAGACGTTACCCTTTCAGTCGAATCACTCAACGTTACATATGGGAACACACATGGAACAGGCCACGACTCTGGGGCCACGTTATGCGGAGACCCCCTGCCGACAGGCGAGATCTACTTTTCAAGTTCGTCAGCAGAAGATCTGCACGTAACCTCCTAACTCTCTGAGAATTAAATGAAAAGATATGGACAAGATAAACAAACAGGATCAGGTGACAGTGTTACAGAGCCCCTCCCCTAGGCGCGGATTCCAGACGCGCAGGCAACATCATAGGGGAGGGAGGGCTGGGGGCGCTCTGGAGGCAGAACCAGGACCCATACATATAACTTGCCTCCAGGGTGGATCAGGTGCCTTAGCAGGCCACACAGGTCGGACAGTCTTAGGAGGAACAGGATCAGGTGCCTTGGTTGACCATGGCGACTCAAGTACCGGCTGAGGCGGTTCCACACCGATCCCACTCCTGACCCCAGTCCCGCCCACCCTTTCCAGGAGCCACACCTTACTCTTATTCAGGCCCATTCAGTGTGTTTTTTCAACCTTATTTTAGCTATTTTTTTTTCCTTCAGGGTATTTCCAGGAAGGGGCTGCCGCAAGGATCTGTTCCTCGCCCCTTCCTGAATTTACAAATCTTTATGTACGCGATTACCACTGTGTTGTCCGTCCGGACTGGCCCGTGCTTGCACGGCTAACAATTCAAGGCATTTTTATGTTATATGCCAAAGCAGCTGGAACCTCTGGGCACTGGGCCTACTTTATTTTTTTTTTCGTTAAGATTTGCTCTTTCCGTATACATAGAAGCTCCCGGCCCTCCTCTGGGAGTGGGTACAGAAATGCCATCGACGTCGCCTAAAGAGTCCTGTGTCAGGAACGCTTCCCACCCCTCCGGGTGTTATAGGCCGGTCCCTGAGCAGCAGGCGGCACCCCTCTTCAGCGGCCAGCTTGACGACGGGCCGCCGGTTGGGCATCTGGTGCCTCGGCTTGGAGCAGGATTGCTGTATATAACAAAGTGTGAAATATTAAAGGGTGTCTGAATGCTTTCCATACCCACTGTATATTTTTAAGTATCGGTACCACAGGTTTTTCTTTTTTTTGTTTGACATACTATTTATATGCACTTTCATGAAATCAACTTGGGGAACCAGTATAAGCAGAATAATTGACTAATTATGAGTAATGCACACCCGAGGTGGTGATCCTGTGGTTTGAAGTGGCCAATTGTCAGCTATTTATTACATATAAAGCACATTTTAGTGCCTTATTCTCCTATATAAATCAGTAATTAGTTAACTTTAGTTAATAGTGAACCATGTTGGTGAAAGTTACTTTTAAAAGTAATGCATTACAATATTGCGTTACTCCCTAAAAACGTAACTAATTATGTTAGTTACCTTTTATGGAAAGTAATGCTTTACGTTATTTTTGCATTACTTGTTTTTAATATTATTATATTATTCTATTTATTCTAAAGTTCTATTTGTAGCAAATAAAAACCCTTTCACACCAAAAAGTGTCATCTGTAAAGCAGAATACAGGAGAAGAAAAATCAATACTGTTCAGCAATAATAATAAAAAATAAAAAAAACAATAAAGCATAATAGTTTTTTAAGTCATTTCTGCTTGTAAGCATGGTTGAACTAGAAACATGGTCTAACTCAGATATTCTGAGTTATTTTAATTTATTTTGATACTAAATCTATTTTTTTGTGGGAGAGAATAAATAAAGGCACATTCACATTTAGTCTAGAACTACACTGTATTCACACACCGCACACAATGCCTCTGTATTTATGATTTCTCCCAACATGGTTTCAGGAGACTTGTCAGTCAATAAATAAGAAAATAAAGTAACTGGTGTTACTTACTGGTGCAAGTTATATTAATCTAAAATAAAAAAAGTAAAGTGTCACTTTACTAATTACTTGGAAAAAGTAATATTATTACGTAATTCAATGCGAAAACTCAAATAAACTTGTAGTAAACTTGTTTCAAGAGATAAGCTCTGATTAGGTGATGCAGTGCCAGCTGTGATTTATCATCATTCACTGCTCCACTCAAAACTAGTTTATTTGCAAAAACTTCACTTCAAGAATTTGCGCTTCCTCATAATCAAGAAGGATAGAGTTTAGCATATTTGGTGTGCTGTCCGGAGGGATGAGCCGGGAGGACGGCGGACACCGAACCCTAGAGGCTTGAACCCTAGCCAGGGCTAGAGCTCGGCGTCCGGCTCGGTTCTTGCATGCCCCCCAAAAATGCTAGATAAGGACAGCAGCCGGATGCGAGCCCCCAAAAAAGCTTGGTAAGAGGATGCTGGATGGGTCAGTAGGTTGTAGCAAGCAATGAACATTATCAAGTAGGAAAATAGAGTGATGGTAATGTAAGATGACGAGATTAAACTTTTGTTTATCAAATGCAGAGACGGTCTCTGTAGTCAAGACGATGATGATCACTAGAAATCAGGTGTCCCCAACTAAGCAAGCCAGAGGCAACAGCGGCAAGGAACCAAAACCCCATCAATGAGAGAATGGGGAAAAAAAACCTTGGGAGAACCAAGCTTAGTTAGGTCCATGCCCGGCACCTAATTTCCAGTTCAGTTTAAACACATGGTAAATTGGGAAAATGGTGGCGGCCTGGCGAGTGGTGAGAAATGTGAGCGATGAGCTTGAACGGTAGCAGTTTGTTAAAAGGCAGGCTGAGGGATCGAATCCTCGCGGAGGTAACGCTAGGCAGACGAGTCAAAGTAAGACGGTGTTTGTAGGATGAGTCTTTGGTCATGAGATTCTGAAGAATGCGCAAAAGGCGAGGTGCGGAAGGAAAGTGTGCTACCCCTAAAACTGATAGTGAATATGTGCAGCATAACATACAGTCTTACCAAATATCCCACTAACTGTTAAAAAACAAAACAGTCTAAATTAACTTCAATAAAATTATTTGCTATTCTAAGTTGGGTTAAGATAATATGGTTGTACTCCTTGCATAGTTGATGTTTAGCTGCTTGGTTAGCTGTGTAAAATCATCAATACAGAACAGTCCGACAGGATGAGAGACCAGCAAACCAAAACTGTCACCTATACCATTGTCACATGTGAAATCTGGTCATTTCAAGAATCTCGCAGTAGGGCAAACAGTATTTTACATGGATTTCAATAATGAGTTCAAGATGGCTGAACAAATTCACATCAATTCCTTACAGAAATCTACCTGGTTTGAACATGATTTCTTTGTGAGCTATGCTTTATTAATGACAGCCTTTTTTTATTGGACATTTTGCCCATTTTTTTTGCAACACAAAACGCACTTTGTGTGAAGTGGAATGGTAAAATGAGATGCAGAAGACAGGAGTGTCACAATCAAAGACATCTATCTAGTGCATGCATACATATAACAAAATATGAAAAAAAAAATCAGCACATGGGAATACAAAACAATATTATATATATATATATATATATATATATATATATATACATATATGTCTCACAAAGACACAGCGGTTGGAACCAAAGATCTCAAGTTTGGACTCATCAGACCAAAGCACAGATTTCCACTGGTCTAATATCCATTCCTTGTGTTTCTTCGCCCCAAACAAATCTCTTCTGTTTGTTGCCTCTGTTTGTTGGCAGCTATTTGACCACGAAGACCTGATTCGTGCAGTCTCTCTTAACAGTTGTTCTACAGATGGGTCTACTGCTAGAACTTTGTGTGACATTTATCTGGTCTCTGATCTGAGCTGCTGTTAACTTGCTAAAAATGGCATAGGTCACAACATATCAAAGGTAGGCTACACTGCCAGCAGATTTTGAATAATTATTTTAAGTAATTAAAAAAAAAAAAAAACCTTGCCACTTACATTCTCCTAAAATTATTACGCTAAGGTCAGGGAGAAACTGGGCTGAGACCTTCAAGAAATATAATAATACTATTAACAACCCAGAGGTACTCCAGGAAGTTTGCACTTTATCCTGTTGAAAAGCATGGCTGTGGAAAAAGGCACTTGTAATCTGAGTTGTGCATTATAGTCAGTGGGGGAGGCCTCATTTGCTGAACAGCCCAGAAGAGGCCACCAGGGCTGATGGCAGAAGAGTGGGCCATTTCTTCCAATCAACCAATTTCACACCTGGAGTGGAGCCCAGCTTGTCAAGAGCTCTTTTTGGGGTAGAACAAGGTGCCAAATGTACATTAAAGATGCAGACCACAAATATTAAACCAATATGTGTGTATGTGGTTGCTGAATAAAATAGTTTAAAATGTATAAAGTGCATCTTACCAGCCCAAAACATTAGTAATATTGTAAAATACAGGTAATATTGTGAAATATAAATGCCCCAAACCATACCCATATCCCACCAAGTAGCAAAAGATGCCTTGCAATACAATTTGAACACAATAAGTATATTATTGTTAAAATAAAAAACAACAACAACAAAAATCACTTTAAAAAACACTTTAAAAAATCTAAAGAAACAGAGAGCAAATTGAGTTAGACTGTGCTACTTCATGTTTAGCTGTTTAGTTTTAAGCCGAGCTGTTTGACAAACTGAAAAATCGGATATGACAGACATTTTAATTTTCACTTACATAAATACATCTTGCAAGAGCACCTCAGAGTTGACAACATAAACTGTGATTTTAAGAATGTAATGAGTTCATTTCTGATTTGATTTATGTAAAGCAGAGACACATTTTTGCAATGAATCTAACCTAGAATGGCAACTAACATCTCAATTGGAGGTGTGAAGTGTGGCATAGCAAGAGATTGATTAGAATGTTTAAAAAAGAAACAATATTTGTGGTTGGCTTGTTTTTATCCTGTTGTCTGGTCGCATGCCTGCACGAGGGCAGACACACACCGGGACATGTGCCTGGGCATATCTGAAGATGCTCCAACAAAGATCAGTACAGGCACTTGAAATAGGAACCGCACAAAACATGAACACCTGACTCCAAGCAGCCTTGTGGTCAAAATCAATTCTGTCAAGTATGACAGAGATAAAGTCTCTGTAGAAAAGTGAGGAGATACAAATGACAAGTGATGAGCAAGCTTCTGTATGAACATGACAGATGACTTAACGGCAAGAGACCTTCCTGACAGTTTCTCTCAAACACGTCAAAGATGGAAAACCACCCGGGAATAAGACGGCTAGACCCACGGATAGATTGAGTTGGCCTTTGACATTAAAGACAGAGCACAAACACTAAAAAGGAATTAAAGAAGATGAAAAAAAATAGCCAGTAAGCTTAAATAAATAAAAAAGTAACAATCTTGGCTTCAACAATCAATGGTGTTCCTTGGCGATATGCTAAGTAGGACGACTTTAAAAAGTAAATCCCTCTGGTACCTCTAACTGTATTTGGACTGTGTCTACTGACATGAAGTTGTGTAGACAGATGGGAAAGAAATTATTCACAATGCTACTGTGAACTCCAGATAGACTCCAAATAAATAGCATGATGTCATTAACAATCTTGTGAAGTAACTAAAAGAACTGATGCAATTAGCTTAACTACATTTGTCAGCAGCATGACAGTAGCTTAACTGTTTGGAAAACATTGTAGCTTTTCCTATAACGAGCTAAATTTTCCCCAAGTGGATAGATTTCTTCCAATGTGGACAGATAGATTATAAAATCAGATCGCAGAGCTCTTAAAAATGCTAAATTATTAGCAATAAAATTACTATAATTCTACCAAGAAAATGAACTCAAAGATCAACTCATTCAATGCCATTGTTTGCATTTCTGTTTTATTTATTATTTATTTTTCTTGTAAATATAACTATAAATACCTGAAAACACAATATATGTGAAAGCACAGACCACAAAAAAATGTGTCTCTGTATTTTTCTCAATCTTTTCAAAAATCCCACTTTATTTCATTTTGCCTGTATGACTGACACACAGTAGCTGTGATGGGCAAATACCAACACCCAGCAATGAGAGTGCCATCAGTTTTACTCATTTTATTTGGTGCTTTCTCAAAGCTTAAAAGGATTAAACCTTCAGCCCCTGGAATAGAGTGTGTGCACTGCGTTGTGAAGTGGCAATCTGTCTGAAGTAGTTTACTGGTGCATCTCCATGCACTGTTTTCTATTCCGCTTGATGGAGTCTGGCAGAACACAACAATCCAGCCCAAACTCTAAAAGGGTGATTATCTTTAATGGCTATATAAAGACAACAGCAAAACGGCTGTCCAAACTCAGAAGGTTATCAGTGTCCAGCAATAGTTTTGCCTAGAATGCAAAGTTCACATTCGAAATCTCTTAATCCTAATTTAGTAGCATGCGCCAGTCATCGTTATTCATTTAGCATTTGTTATCAGTAAATTACTTGCTTGCTTAACATAAATACACTACTGGAACTTTTTATTGTTTATGGGCTTTTGGTTCACACCGTAAAAACTTTTAAAAACGTATCTTGTATAAAATGCAGATGTTGAAAGTATTGCTCTCCCCAGAGGTCAGGTGAGGCCAAACAATTTGTATGCAAATGCATAAAACTGCAGCAGCTGAGAGCTTCAACATCAACATCTAGAGATAGTACTGTTACTCATGAGTACAGTCGAATATACAATAATTATGTAAACTGCAGCTTCCTAAGAAATGATCATTTGGTATTTTACTTTTTGATCAAGTAAATAATGCTGACAATATCAGCTGCACAAATTAATTATGATTGCATTTCCATTTGCTTACTTTTGTTGATGTATTGGCTTTCCTTTTTATTTCTGATTGAGGACTGTTTTAGTGTGCTTTTTCTTTTTTCTTCTGTTTCAGCATTCAGAATCTTCACATTACTTTGTCTCAATGGTTAAGAAATTGGTTCTTTATTTAACATTTAATCTAATGTAATGTTCAATATTCACAAGAATAATTCACCCAAACATGGACATTCTGTAAACAACTCACCCTACTTACTCACCCTGATGTTGTTTTAAACCTTTAAACCTCTTTTTTATCATTTATTAACACAAATTAAGATATTTTTGATGAATTCTGAGAGCTCTCTGACCCTCCATAGACAGCAAAGTAATAAACATGATCAAAGCCCAGAAATGTAGTAAGAAGATTGGCAAAATAATCCATAATATATCAGGGTTCAACCATAATGTAACAAAACTACAGTATAAGAGCACTTTTTTTGTATGCAAAGAAAACAATTTGCTTTCGGGCAATCTGAGTGGTTTACACTGTAAAAAAAATGGATTCATGCATGTACAAAGTTTAAAAAAACAATTTGAGCCGATTAATAGTATTAATTAATAGTATTAATGTGCCAAAAAATGTACTTTTTGGTTTGTTCAGCTTTTGAAGAATATTTTTCGATTCTTATTTTCATGACATAGTCAAGGATGGAACCCTTTATATGGGCATTTCTTCCAGAAGCACGTGACCACGCAGTGCGATATACACTGTATAACACGGAAATCCAGATGTATTAGATACATTAGTTTAGAAGACTAAACACTTATTGTATGTTTTCTTTTACTCCCTTTAATAGTTAGGACAGTTTGATTAAGGTGTTGTTACGCCGTAAATTCTTTTCTTTCTACATTTTCTGTTTGGAAGTTAGACTAGATGAACAACCTCAGCTAGCTGTGTTTTGTTTATTCCTTTTATTTGGCATCTCTTGTGCTCTCTCCTCCCACCTTCTTTCGTTGTTCTTTTTTTTTATTTTAATTTTTTGTAAATGCTATAAATATGATAAATATTTTGTTACCACCCTTTTCACTGAGCACCGTGTATTATAAATGGTGATCCAATTTAAAAATCTAACCTGTTATATGTCGGTGAGCCTCATTGCATACGCATACACAGAAAAGTGTTATTTCCCTGGTTAATCCTAGACCTTTAAACATTAAACATCTAATAGGGACGTAACAATTCATACAGCTGCACTGCATGGGACTTGCACAAGAAGTGTCTATATTTCCAAAGAAGTGCGTTTTTTTGTCGTAACAAAGGAAAGATAACAAAGTTTTCCAAAAAAACTAGCATTGCATGAATAGATGCACTTTTGTGAAACGAGTTCAAATCGTAAAATTGTATCTTTCTTTTAGAAATATTGTGATGACCCTATCAGGGTGTCCTTGTTGGGTTGTGTATGTGTGTCTGTGTATTTGCAGGTGCACGGCTGATTGGCGGATGATTGGGAGCACCGGTGTACGTGGTTCCTTCTTTTATAAAACCTTTCCTTGCTTGACTGAGGGTTAGGCTCGTGTTGGATCAAGTTTTCGGACTTCTTATGTACCTTTCTCCTTGGTTCGAGGAGGGTTCCATAATGATTCATTTTTAATGACGATGTTTAAATATATTTAATGTTTTTTCAAGGCCAGATGCACTCGTTTCTCCTTATTTGTAGCAACTCTGTTTAGAGATTGCAACAATATGATAAAACAAATATTTAGTTTATACTTTATAGAGTAGAACTGCATCATTCATATCTCCTTAATATTAAATATTAAGGAGATATAAAGGATGCAGTTCTACTCTATAAAGTAGGCACTCAAGATTAACATCAGATTGGGTGAAACTGTGTGTGTTATGCCCCCTTTAATTTGTGTGCTAAAGATGAACAGATATCTTACAGGTTTAGAAGGACATGAGGGTAAGTAATAAATAAAATAATTTTCATTTTCATCCTTCATTTACATGCAATTTAAAACCATATGAGCAAAATTATTTATTTTTAAAATATAGGCAGTTGCTATTCTAACTACTGTTTAGGAATGTCACCTATGCAAAGAATCAGAAAAATAAGCCTTTTATTTATATAAACTAAACTATATCCTTTAGATCCTTTTTTACTAAGTAAATTTGAAGACTTCCTTTATAAGAAAATACTATCTAAAGAGCAAAAAAATAGATTAACAATGTTAGAAAAGTATAAACCGAAATCACTTATCCAATGCATTCCTTAGATGCTAACGCAAACAGAAAGGGGGACAATTGAGTCTCTGTATTGAGCCAGGGCACCAGGTGGTTTGGGTTCAAGAGGCCTTCAATGTTTGTGCAAAAAGTATAATAATCTCTCGGTGTCAGCTGCCATTTTGATTCCAAGAGCAGCAAATACCTGACTGCAGTCCAGCTTAATGGGCATAATGCTCCACCGCTTTGCAAATTCATGAAACTCCATCCCAGCTAAAAAAACTCTTGGGACACTGCTGGAAAAGAGGCACATTTTTTTCTTTTTATTGCTGTTGTGCTCAGTGGAAAGATGGAGGTCAATGGAAGTGAATATAGCAGATTCACTTTGCATGCTGATTTAGGCGGCTCCCCTGCCGCAGGGCCTTAACAGTGCCTTCCCCATAAAAGATTTCAATTTGTGGAGCGAAAGACGCCGGGGGCCTAAAATAATCACGCTTGTTCCGAAGCCCTTAAGCTCATGTTATGACGAAGGCAAACTGTCAACTGCTAAATAGAAAAACATTATAGTCTTTCTTTTCGGAAAATGCACTTGTCATTTCATATAGGGACACACGTATCACCCAGCCGGCCACAAAACACTATCTGTCACTTTCACTTTGCTAGCACATATCTCTTAAAGTATAGAGAAATAAGGCACTATATTGGCTGCTATTCAGGTCATGGCTCGACGCCGGCAGGGATTCTGTTCAACCTCTCTAACCTCGATTTTATTTATATATATATATATATATATATATATATATGTTTTTTTTTTTTTCTCTCGGCGAGAGCATGGAGGTTTGAGCACAATCCGTGATTACAAGGATTAGATTGGTTTAAAACCAAGGGTGCAGGGGAGGGGGGTTTGAAATAGCGTGCTTGAAAGGGGCCCTGGTGCACAAGGGGGCGCTGGCAGGGGAGCGGGGGGAGCCCTGGCACCAACGCCGTAGCGATTTCACCGTGAGCACAGCCAAGTCAACTGTGAATAATGTCATTTGGAAGTCCAGGGTGATGCAGGGTTCTGGAGAGCTGCCGAGAGCCCTGCTCTGTGAGCCCCAGATGAACTTTCGAAAACTCACTGAAGTCAACGATGCATTTCAGCTCTTAATTAAAGGAAAGCACACACTTCTAATTAGTCTAATTCTGGGTACTAATTTACGGGGTAATTAAGGCGCAGGCAACTAATCTCTATCAAAACCCGGCAAAGCCGTTTAGAGCCACTGGTTACGGGTGCTAGAACTGAATGCTTATAAGGACTCTGAGCCGACTAAAGGGCTGGATTACCACTCTGACAGATAGTGATACAGCTACAGTACGTGGTATCACCACAAGGCACATATGAGCATTTAGTCTAGGCTGTCATGAATTTTTATGCTTATGTCTTCTTGAGAACCACATTTATATGGTAAAAATATAGTTACACTAGCTGATGTTTTGCCAGAAGCTGAATTTTAAATGTAGAAGACGCATTTCTGGAGAATCCTGAAGTTAATGCCAACATGAAATCAGCAGTTAACCCTATTTGTGTTCTTAATACGTGTTTATACTCATTGTATTGTGCAAAATTAATCAGTGCATGTTTTAACAATATTTTAAGTAACGGTTAAATTAACAAACCAGTTTAAAAAAAAAAAATATATATATATATATATATATATTTTTTTTTTATTTTTATTTTTTATATATATATATATAGTA
>JAUYWG010000045.1:4005330-4017327 GCA_034779775.1 Enteromius afrohamiltoni
GTATTTTACGTGTTTATATATATTATAAACACGTAAAATACCAAGAAAGAAAGAAATACACCACATTTTAAACAATATTTCACAGCATTTAATGTTTTTTTCTAGAGAGAGAAACTTTGACTTTTAAAGGCAATTTATTATAGCATTAAATTTTACAAACAAAAACAATTTTATCTTTTCATTTTCTATAAAATCCAAACCCTTATTTAAACATCACTCTCAAACATCAGTTTATCACTGCTTACTTGATAACAATAATATTCCAGTCTAAGGCCTTAAACACATTGACCTTTCATTACAACTCTAAGCCTTCCAGATAGCTAATTTGTCTGTTCAAGCAAAAATGTTTTTTAAAAAAGTACAATCTCTTTTGAATTGTGAGAATATTCATACCCATATATAAACATTATCTTAAAGAGATCTAAACCTAACCTACTGAACATGTAATCTAAAATATTGAAAAGAGGAAATAATTTATAACACTCACAGTAAATATGAAAAACAATGCAAATGTGAAGAACCTGAATAATTTACATCTAAACAAAAGCATTTTGTGTCCAATGAACAATGCAACAAATAAAAACGTGCAATGTGATATATTCATTTTTGTCATTCAATTTCTTATCATTATTTATTTATTGTCATTATTATTATTATTGCATTTTTTTATTCAGGAATATTTATTTATTTATTTTAATTTTTTGTTGTTTGTTTTATTTTGTTTTCTTTTCTAGAGATACCAGCAACATTTCACTTGAACTTTATGCCATACCATATTCACTTTCGAATTCACTTTCATACTGCCATTCATTCTGCAATACAAAAATCAGAATGAAGCTATTATGATGTATTTTCAATGTTATCTCCTAGCGTTTAACTCCAGCTAAATTCCCCTTGCTTAAAATCAGTTTCTACAGCTTTCAAGCCATGGGCCAGTACATCAGAGCCACATGGCTCTCAAAAAAAAAACAAAAAAAAACCTGACGGTCTGAAGATAAGATCCAAACCAAACACGTCTGGTATCAAAAAGGGCAAAACTCCCATCAGAATCAAGCCCATCTATCCACTAGAAAGCCCTTTGTAATCACCATCATTAGCGGAGCTCACCTGTTATGTTCCCCATGCCAACCTTGATTAAGACCCAGCAAGTGGCTGAAAGCTAGTGTATGCGCCAGGATGTAGGGGCTATTCATAACAAATGGGGAGACTTGGACCAAAACGCAGCCATCCAGCATCTCTAACAGACGGGAAGAGACGGACCAGCTTTGTGTTGTGTAGAGTGAGGGTTGGGGATGATCCATCGCTGCTAGCTGAGCCAATGAAACATGGAAACCAAACCAAGAAAGGACAGTATTGAATGTTTTGGGGTAGGTAATGAGAGCATGCAACTGCTCACCCACATTTAAAATAGAATTGCTCATTACTAGAATTACTTAAGTTCCTAATAAAAAAAAAAAATCCTAATATATATAAAAAAGTTATCCGCACATATTTTGTTTGCTCTATAAACAGTGGACAACTGACCATCTAATGTGACCATACCTTTAAAATGCTATTGGAACCTGGTCTTATGGCGAAAACGTACCTGGGTGCACTTTTTAACAAGACACAAAATAAGTACATGTAACAATTAATATCAATGCAGTTTCCAACAGAAATGAACACTAGAGGCAGTAAAACTGACATATTGTATTGCTCTTCATGCAAATGTACAGAGTTTTGATTGATAAAGCATAATTTCCATACAATTACTTGAAGAATATAATGCTATGACTTCAAAACGATATCAATATGCTGGGAGATTTTAAAACTGCTGTTTTTTAACGTTAGCATCACACATATACAGCTTCATATTTATGGGTTTTAATAGGCTGTATGTTTGTTCGGTAGGAAGGATATACAGAGATGCACCTGAGTTTAGTTTTGCATTTGTTAAGACTATCATGTGTAATATAATTTAGGATATATTTCAAACATTATAGAGCATTGACTTTTAGCAATGTAATAAAAACATGACAGGGTTCATGTAATGAACTTGTGTTTTAGCACCACTCAGCAATAAGGCATACTCAAAAATGGTGTTGCATAAAAAGTGCACAGAGATTTTTATGAGACCAGGTGGAGTGGAACAGTATCTGCAATACTTGCAATATGTTGTTCGCAAAAAAATAAAAAATAAAATAACTTATGGTATCTACCAGCAGGGACTAAATGCCTGTTTCTAACTAGCCAAACATTACTCCCTATAAACAGAAGTAAGCCAGAACAGACTGTCACCTCTCACTATTTTAGTATGATAAAGTAATTAGGGAAGTAGAGAAAACAGGGGCCTTTTGCTCTGCATGGTGACAGAAGGACCATGACCATGATAATGAGTTTTTGCATTATTAGGCAGTAATGAATGGGACATACTGATTCAGCTCCATGTTAGCCTCAGGCAAAACAGCTGGATCTGTCAGTCACACCGATGGGGAGTCAATCGAGGCTTGTAACCTCAAAAACTCTGTATTTTTACATTTTTTTTCATTTTCAAGCATCTGTGAAAAGCAGTCTTGCTTAATTTAATCAATTATAGTGAAAAAATTAGTCCACAAGCAAATAAATAAACAAGGAAGCCTAAATGCAGAATTAACCATCATGGTTTAGTGTGCTAAAAATGATTTTCATCCACTCGTTGCATTATTTATTTGCATCTTGCGAGTATGAATGATAGGTTAAGAAAGAAAGCAGTAGACTAATACTATCTGCTATACATTTATTAATGAGACAGTTGAATCAGAGTGTTCACTCCTACAGGAAAATTAGGATCCTCAAACTTAGACTGACAGGAAGGTGAATTTACACAAATTGAATTTAATGGTATTCAAAATGTTGCTCCATCCTGGTCTATAAAAGTCAATTTATTAAGTAATATATTAATTATAAAATACATAATATATATAATTATAAAATATATAAACTAATTGAAAAAGCACTCCAGTGTCGAGTGGATTGCATGCGGCCACCTCCCCTGTGTGCCTCTGCACACTAAAAGAGCTTTTCTAAAAGAGCAGCTCGCAGGTGGTACGTCTTTGTAAAGAAGCGTCTTTTTAAAGATGTCATACCACTTGTGTGCTTCTGGATGTGGTCGTTTCCTGGCATCGGGTGATGGTCACGATCGCTGTCTCACGTGTCTGGGCACGTTGCACGTTGAGGCGGCTTTTGTGGATGAGTCAGCTTTCTCTCCAGGTAAGATGATCATCGTGGAGCTAAGCCCCGCGGCGACCGTTTCTCTGTTTTGTTGTAAGGCTCGCATTGGTGAAAGCTGCGTGAGCACTGCTTCTGGCAAGGGGCAGTCTGGTCTAATGGCCATGGCCTGCGAGTCCTGAACCGAGCACTTTACAGGCTCCCTTTACAGATGTTGATGCAGAAACGCATTTTCGAGTGTATCCATCCCCAGGATTGGTTGCAGCAATAGACCTGAAGGACGCGTAGATCATGTTTCTATCCTTCCTGTACTTCGATCCTTCCGCGTACTACGTCTAACTCTGGGTCGCCTCAAGAAGCACTTACAGGGCACTCACTTACTAGTCCTCAAACAACACAGCGACTGTTGCGTACATCAACCATCAAGGTGGTCTACGCTCACCCGCCACCTCCTCCCAGGGAGTCGAAACCATCTGAGGTCGCTTTGTGCCATTCTCATTCAACATTGCAGCTGACAAGCTCTCTCGAGCTGCTATCCCCGGCGAATGGAGACTCCATCCCCAGTCGGTTCAGCTGATCTGGGAGATGTTCGTGGCCACTCAGGTAGTACTGTGTACCTCCCCAGAAACCTTTCAATGCCAGTTGTTTACGCCCTGACCAAAGGAATCCTCTGCAGGGATGCCCTGGCACACAGATGGCCGCGAGGCCTGCACAAATATGCATTGCTCCCAGTGAGCCTTCTAGCGCAGTTTCTGTGCAAGGTCAGGGAGGACAAGAAGCAGGTCCTGCTGGTAGCCCCTTATTGGCCCACCAGGACCTGGTTCCCCGAACTCATGTTCCTTGCGACAGCCCCTCCTTGGCCGATTACTCTGAGGAAGGATCTGCTGACTCAGAGATGGGCTCCCTGTGGCACCCGTGTTCAGACCTCTGGAAACCATGACCACATAGATGGAAGGTCTGTTGGTAAGCACGACCTGGTCATCAGGTTCCTCAGGGGGCCAGAAGGTTAAATTGACCTACAGTACCCTCTTGGGACCGGTCTCTCATGCTTTAAGCCCTACAACAGGTCCCATTTGAGCCTCTGCAGTCAGTTGAGATTAAGTTTCTTTCAATGAAAACATTGCCCCTGCTCGCATTGGCCTCCATCAAGATGTTAAGGGACCTGCAGGCATTTTCGTTCGACGAGTCGTGCATAGAGTTCGGACCAGAGGATTCCCAAGTAACAAAGAGGCCACAGCACAGAGGAGGCAGACCCAGCCCTGCTGTTGCTGTGTCCAGTCCGAGCCCTCAGATGCTACTTTGACTACACAGAACTTCAGAACCTCAGACCTCAGCTTTGTCCTGGGCGGTGGCACGTGGTGCCTTGCTTGTAGATATTAGCAGAGCTGCAGGCTGGGCAACCCCTAACACGTTTGCTAGATTCTATAGGATCCGTTTGCCTCCCATGTTCTCACCTCAAATAGGAAGTGGCACGGAGTGGTCCGGGTTTGGTCGGCTGGCTTTTTGCTGACAGGAGATGTCCATCACACCATCTGTCATGGACTGTGGGAATTAATGACTGGCAGGGTCTTTCAAAGAAAATAAAGAAACATGAATCTTCACATGCTCATATAGCAGCCTGCGTGACATGTGATATGTGGAAAAAACGACCTTACCATTGATGCGCAACTTGACAGCGAATACAAGAGTCAGGTTAATTTTTGGACTCAAGTGCTTACAAGAATGACTGACGTTACTCTGACTTTAGCCCCATGTAATCTGGCATTCAGAGGACATAATGAAAAACTGAATGAACCAAACAACGACAACTTTTGGTCAGTAATTGAATTGTTAGCTCAGTACGCTCCAGTGCTCCAAGAGTTGTTGGATAAAAAAAGTCACGTCAATTATTTAAGCCCAGCAATTCAGAATGAACTGATTGTGTTGTTATCCAAAAGGGTGGACAGTGAAATTGTGTCTGAAATAAAAGACGCAGAATTCTATTTGATCATAATGGACACTACTCAGGATATCAGCAAAGTTGATCAACTCAGTCAAATTTTCAGATACGTTAAAGTTTGAAAAGATGAAAATGATAATCCACTCTGCATTGATGTCACTGAGAGTTTTCTCTGATTTCAGAATATCACCGATCAAACTGCTGAGGGTCTCTAACAAAAAATCCTTGATCTTATCCAAAGTAAGGGTCTGTCACTTAAAAAATGCAGAGGCCAAGGATATGATGGAGCCCAATGCTGTGTATATACATTGCGCAGCGCATAATTTGAATTTGGTGTTAAACGACATGGTGTTAAATGTCAGCATATCACGGCTATCAAGGAGTTCTATGATGTGGTCCAGAGACTTTATGTTTTCTTCAGCCAAAGCATCAAAAGGTGGGAAATGTTGGAAAATCAGCTTTCGAAGCCAACACTGAAAAGACTTTGTCCCACACAATGGACATCCAGGGCCGATGCTATCCACGCACTACGTTTTCGTTATGCTGACATCCTAAAGGCATTAATCAAAATAGCTCTACAGTCAAAAAAAGCAGAGGAACGTACAGAGGCGTCTGGACTTATCAAATCGATCGAAACATTTGAATTCTAAATGATGCTTGTATTTCAGGAGAGAGTTTTGGAAAATTTCAAAGTAGTTTCACAAGTATTGCAGAAGAAAGACGTGGACCTTCTTCAAGCAGCTACCTTACCTTACCTGCAACAACTTATCACTGCTAAGAGACCAGATTGACAACATAAAAAGCACAGCAAAAGGCCTTGCTGCATCCTGGGGCATCAGCTGTCATTTCACGCAAAAACAGGCACGTATTTAAAGCGGCAGTTTTATGAAATCACTGAGGACGGGCGTCTCACAGACCCCGAGAAAATGTTCAAAGTTGGTGTTTTTTAATGCGTGCATTGACACAGTTGTTTCCCAGCTCAAACAACGTTTCAAAGGCTTGAATACAATAGCGAAAGGATTCCGCTTCTTATGTCCAAGTGAACTCGTACAGGCAACTGATGATGAGTTGCGTGCTTGTGCCGAAACATTTGCAGTGACTTACAAGGTTGACATTTCCTCCGAATTTCCATCACAGTTGCTTTCGTTTCGAAGTGCCCTACGTTCTGAGATTTAAAAAATACTTGAAACGGACCCAATGAAAGATCTGGCAGAGCTGCTCATTCTGAAGCATACATCTATTCTACCAAGTGTCACGGATGTGGCTACAGCTCTGAAGCTTTTTTTAACCGTCCCCGTCACAGTGGCAAGTGGTGAAAGATCTTTTTCTAAACTAAAACTAATAAAAACCAGCATGAGAAGCACAATGAGCCAGAACAGACTTTCTGAACTTGCGATACTCAGCATTGAAAGCCAGCATGTGCATCAGATGGACATAACAGACATTGTTAAGGACTTTGTGCAGAAAAATGTTATTTTGCTGCTTTATTGAATGTTAAATGTCATGAATCTTTGTTGTATACTGCAGATAGAAAAAATATTTTAACGTCATGTGTTCCCTTGCATTTTAAGTTAATGTAATTGCTGTTTTATTGTTGGTGCTTTTTTCTTCTTTTTTTTTTGTGAAAGGTCTTCATAAATAAATACAAAATAATTACATACTATTAAATTCCACAGTACTAATTCACGATTTTGAATGAAAAGGTGAATCCCCCATTTAATTATGCGGTGAGGGGCCCTGCCTCCACTCTTGCGGGTGGGCCAACACAGTTCGCGCTACGCCACTGGCGGCAGGCCCTCGATGCATTAAATCCTCTGAGAACCGCTAGAGGGCTGGGGCCCCTTGAGTGATACCCTTCGAGGATCTCATGTGGTATTCATGGTTTAAAAAAAAACAAAAAAAAAACATATCCCCTGGCAGTCTGCTGTCCATGAGGGTTCAATCACCTCCAGTATTCCATATGCATTGAAAGTTCATGATATATGAGTATCTGTCTTAACCTCCTATGGGAAGGCTGACTTCCATACGTCTTCCTAGACGTCCCAGTGCTCCAGTCACTGAGGTAGTGCAGTAGTGGTTTCCTAGAGGCTAAACACTTGGGGCTTGGGAGACTCCCACATAACACTGGAAGGGGCAGCTTCCATGGCATTTTGGTAGGGATCCCTATTCGTCAGTCAACGACGTGACACGGACTGACCCACTGAAAGGGAACGTCTCGGTTATGTATTGTAACCTTCGTTCCCTGAAGAAGGAAACGGAGACGCCACGTTCTTTCGCAATTGATCTTTACTGCCGCTAGAGGGCCGTGTCACTGGCTCGGCTCCTCAGCGAAAAACTAATGAATCGATCAGCTGCAACTGGATGTTATTCAGGGTATGCCAATTTCATTGGTGTGTTTTAATACCCTCGGAGTAGATTGGACATCTCGAAGCAAGATTCCTATTCCTATTAAAAATGATCATATTTTTAATTTTTGCATCCAAATAATGTTTAGGTTTGTTAATAAGGCATACTCAATAATTAGCTTAATTAAAAACAAAGAAAACACATTACAATAATTTGTTATTATTACATTTCAGCACAGTTTCAAAATGTTATGGTTGGATTGCCTGCTGTTAATAAATAAATTAAATTTTTTTCTACTGCATGAAAAGTTTTATTGGAAAAAAAACTGCAATAAACTTTTTTCCCCTAAACATCTCCCCTAGCTGTTTTGAATTGATGCCCCTAAATTATTGTTTGAGCTGATGTGTAAATTCTGCCTTTGTCTCTGCATTCTTGCATCATTCAAAGGCATCAATCATTTCCACTCATCCTTTTTTCTCAGCATTCGCTCTCTCACTTCACATCAACGAATGGCAGACATCAAAAGAGAACACTAATAACTGGAGGATGGGGGAAACAGCTGAAGGGGACAGCAGATGGATGGAGAGGTGTCAAACATGATAAGCAAGGTGCAGCTGCGGTCCTCCTCTTTTCCCAGCTGCTTGGCTTCGTGAGGTGAGGCTTAGGTGACCCCTGAAATATCGCCCATCTGACACCATGACCCAAATCTGTCCTGACTGGCTTTATCTCGACAAGTTACTAGAAGGTTTTGACATGCACTGAGACACAACTCAGCAGTTAGGACACTGATATGACTGATAATGCGATACTTGTCCCTGTCTACAGAGATGCATCTGTTACACTGGCAGCAGTGAGATACTGTAACTGAAGACAGCTTGAGTAATACATGCAAGTTAACATGATGGAAATGCCAAAATATTCAGCAAAATTTTATTTAACAGACCTTGGTCACAGTAGATTAATTCTGTTATTCCTTCATTCATAGTCCAAAAAGATATTAACAAGTATCCAAAACAGCCGAGAAGTACTGAGCCAATAAAGGATCAAAACAGGTTGCTAATTTAGTTATGTACACAGAAAATTCTGAATGGTTTAAAATAGTGTAGTGAATGAAATACCTATGATCACCAACACAACACAACAAAAAATGTGCAACATCATATGCATACTACACTGATAAGTAGATGGGGCTCTCCATTAATGTTAATCCCATCTACTGTAATTTTTTTACACAACAACAGTATTATGGGGACTGAAAATATATAATTGTAGTCTGAGATATCACATGTCTTCTTCGAAAGTGAGTTAAATGTGTGTTTTTTCTGCTGTCTAGAATATTATAATATGGTATATGAAAATGGGAAAAAATTGTCAAGTAAATGTTTTAAAGGAATATACAGGAACATTCTAAAACAGTTGGTTATACTCATATACTCACTGATTTGTCATGTAATGCATTAGAACCATTGCTGATCTACAGTGATGCAGTACTGTATGTGAGACGAGATTCAGATTCATTCAGATCTTAATTTCATCCTCATTATCTGCACTCTTAATACATTTTGAAGTGACAGCTCAATATGTCTTCATACTCTGTCACTCACTAGAGAAGCTGTCAACAAAACCCTCTGACACCACAGTAAGCTTTATTTTGGTAGCATTTGAGGAGATCAGTTTAAAAACCCTCTTCAGGTATATGAGGTTTTTTTTGGCTGCCTTAATGAAGGCAATTTGCCAGATGTTTCTTTTTCCTGTCATTAAAGGTGGGGGCTCATTTAACCTTCATGATCTACTGAGAAACCTTATTTATCGTGAGAAAGTGTTCAGGATTTGGCAGGCCCGATTCTCTACTGGGGTCACTCACTCCACCCTGAAGGTTTATGAAGGTTTATATCGGCCTACAACTCCTCTCTCGGTGGACATACAGTTGGTAAAGAACCCCTGGTCATACGCTTCCTCCAGGGTGCGCTGAGGTTGAGTCCACCAGTACGATCCCGGGTGCCAACCTAGGACCTGGCTGTTGTGTTAGAAGCCCTCTATGGGGCACCATTTGAACCCATAGAGAAGATTTCAGATCGTCGGTTGACGATAAAGACCACACTACTGCTAGCATTGTGTTCTCTGAGGAGAGTTGGTGACCTTCAGGCCCTCTCAGTGTCCCCTTCTCATCTCGACTTTGTGCCTGGCAATTACCTGCGAGCGGGTTACAGTCCTAAGGTACCAACGGTACCACTTTTGGCATCCCCTGTCGCCCTTTGCCAGCACATGACCAGCATAAACCAGCAAAGGACCAGCTTAAACCAGCACCCCAACTTGAAAACATATCTAAATAGCATATGCTGTTTTTTTTCAGCAAGGTGTTTTAGTTTAAAAGAAAATAGCACACTTGAAAAAAAAAAAAAATTTCATAAGGGTTTTAGTGTGGTGTAACATTTTTTTTTTATTTTTTTTATAGTTTATATAGTTTTCAGACTTAGTTGTTGGCTGTTTGAACGTTTATTATTGTTGAACTAAGTTTACTTTTCCGATTTCTTTGGTGGTCCTTCGTTTCCGCAGCAACAAAACTGAAAGAGGCAAAACATCAACTACCGTTGCTAATGCTAGCATCAATCCAGCGCTGCATGTGCTGATAGCAAGAACATGACAAATTCACTCTGCCTCCAAGAGAGGTAAGATTGTCCCAGATGAGGAGGAGCAGTGTTGTTTTCTGCCCTGACGTCAAGCAGCCTGGTTCCTTATGCACACGCCATTTATATCTACAAGTCATTATCATTTGTCTGTCTCGTAATATCAACACATTTATTTGGTGTTACATCAAAAGCACATCGCGAGGGGCTGTAATCTGTTTTACACGGGGTCGGATGATGGTGGCTGCCACCAAAGCAGTCCATTAGGAAAGAAGTATGTTTCGACCATGTCACATCTTCAAAATTGAAAAGGAGAATCCAGCTGTCACTTCCTTTCACAGCAATTATCGCAAGTCATGCATTTTCATTTCCATTGCCGGAGTAATTTCTCTCTTTTCACCACCCCACCCCACCCCCCCACCACTGTTAGCCCTTTTAACTCGTGAAGTACAATCAGACAAGCAACTTGCAAAGTTAAGACTTTAAGTATTTTCTCTTTCAAGACATGAAATCAGTGAGTGAAAAAACCCTGTCAGTGTAATGGATTTCAGAAACATTTTCTGTGAGAGTGATGTCCTTTCTGCTGTGTTTGTGCGCAGGAGCAAAGAGAATAAACATATTTTGGGATGGGTTGCCTCTGGAAAGTGTTTGACAGCCATGAGTAATATCATGATTCACAGCTCAGTATAAAAAACATTTCCATCCAGAAGCTAACTGGATGAAATGTATCTCGAATGCTAATGTTCAACCATTATTTTGTCTCAGGGGTGCGACTACCCGTTTGTGGAGACACATGCAGCAACAAAGGCACCCTCCATAGAACAATTAATGTGGCAATTATTATGAGGCAGTTTGTTCCTTTTCATATACGCATAGGTATGGTGATGGGGCCGGAACATTAAAATATTTTAATCGCATTGTTTTTCTCTGAACTAATTAATTACATTAACCTATTTAACTGGCAGCCTATATGACACGAATGAGACTGGAAACGTACAGATCCATAAGCAAAGTATTTAATAACAAAACTCACAAATCAGGGTACAACAGAAAAAGTCGAACACGATGTACAGGATTAAAATAACTATCATTTTACAGATTTTTTTCATTAAAAGTTTTAAAAGAAAACCCTGTTATTTTACAGGTTTTTTCCTTGTTTGAATTAAGATATTTTACCTTAATTTTACGGTTTTTGTTTGGCAGCAGTAGCAGCCAGTCATTTGACCGTTTTTTTTACGATTATTTTTTTACAGTGTAAAACTGTTATTTTATGGATTTTTCCTAGATTATAATGATCAAACACCTTCAATAAAGTGACAGCACTACAAGTTCTACAGAGAAACACTGTTATTTTACAGGTATTTCCTAAATTATTACAATCAAACACCTTCAATAAAGTGATGGCACAAGTTTTATGGAGAAACACTGAAATCATTTAGGAAATACCAGTAAAATAACAATCAAACACCTTCAATAAAGTTACGGCACTAAAAGATCTACTGAGAAACACTACAGACCTTTGCTAAATCCTAACGATCAAACATTCAATAAATTGTCAAGACGTGCTCAAGATTGTAAATTAACAGTTTTATTTTGAAAGACAAAATAAATCTGTAAAAAAACTGCATGAAACTGATTAAAATCATCTACATGTAATTAAATAAAATGGAATGATTCAATTGATAAATTACAGTATATATCTTAAATTAAATATAACATTTTAACTATATAGTAGTTATCAGTAACAGTTTCATCAAAATTTAGGATTAAAGTTAAATATTCTAAACATACTGAACACAAAACTGATAAATGTACAAGATTGTCTGTGATAACTCACTCGGGTCAGTTGGATCCATTTGCAGGCTTTATTCAAAGTACAACAGGCAGAAGTCGGTAACC
>JAUYWG010000045.1:4027294-4041640 GCA_034779775.1 Enteromius afrohamiltoni
CGATCTGTCCACGGAGCTCATCTAGGTGTTCCGATGAAGATCATCTCTTTGTGCTGGTACACCGTCTGATCTGGATATGGACTGAGGAACAGAATAAAAGAGTAATATTATTAATATATAACTAATATTAGCGTAGAGGCCATTCTTTTTTACGATGTAAGGAGTACATTGTGTGTCTAGGAGAGTGTTCCCGGTTCCGGCTGATCAAATTAATGCAGCCTAACAATGCTTTAACGGATTTGATTAATAAATTTGTTTCAGTTTGTTATGTGTAAGCCAGAGTAAAGAGATGTGTCTTTAATCTAGATTTAAATTGACAGTGTGCCTGCCTTCTGAACAGTATTTGATAAATTGTTCAAGAGTTTGGGTGCTAAATAAAAAAAGATCTGCCACCTGCAGTAGATTTAGATATTCTAGGTATTATCAAATGGCAAGAGTTGAAAATGCAGCAGACGTGGAGAACTATAATGTGATAAGAGCTCGCTCAAGTATTGAGGAGCTAAGCCATTCAGGGCTTTATAATTAATTAACAAGATTTTAAAATCTTGACAATGTTTCATGGGGAGCCAGTGCAGTGTTGACATAACCGGGCTAATATGTTCATACTTCCTGATTCTAGTAAGGAGTCTAGCTGCTGCATTTTGAACCAACTGTGGTCTGTTTATCAAGCGTGCAGAACAACCACCCAATAATGCGTTGCAATAATCTAACCTCGAGGTCATAAACGCATGAATTAACATTTCTGCATTTGAGGTTGAAAGCATAGGACGCAATTTAGATATGCAATTTTACATATACTAGAAACATGGCTTTCAAATGAAAGATTGCTATCAAATAGCACACCTAGGTTCCTAACTGATGAAGAAGAACTGACAGAGCAGCCATCAAGTGTTAGACAGTCTTCTAAATTATAGTCTTCTGATAATTAACACCTCTATTTTATCAGAATTTAACAGTAAGAAGTTACTTGACATCCATTTTTTTATATCAGCTATGCATTCCGTTTTCAATTTGGTGTGTTTCACCTGGCTAAAAAGAAATATACAGCTAAGTATCATCAGCATAACAGTGAAAGCCAACACCATGTCTCCTGATAACATCTCCCAAGGGTAACATGTAAAGCGTAAAAAGTAGCGGCCCTAGTAAATTAATAAATGAGTATTAGTGTGTTAAGTGTAAGCCAGAGTAAAGTGTCTTTAATCTGGATTTAAACTTACAGAGTGTGCCTGCCTCCTGAACAGTATTAGGTAAATTGTTCAAGAGTTCAAGAGGGTGCTAAAAAGGAAAAAGATGCTAATATGCACATACTTCCTGTTTCTTCCTGGTTCTAGTAAGGACATTTTGAACCAGCTGTAGTCTATTTATCAAGCGTGCAGAACAACCACCCAATAAAGCAGTACAATAACCTAACCTCAAAGTCATAAACGCATTGCCCTGGTTCGAAGACGGGTCCTGGTCGTCGCCGACGATCCGCTTGTTCTCTCTCTTGTTGTATAGCCTGAGCCAGATGCACATGTGCAGAGTTCAAGGTGTCCTCGCTGCGTTGGAACCAAGAGTTAACTGCGGGGAACAGGGTCAGTTCGTCTGACCACGGGAACAGAGGTGGTCTGGTCCTCCGGTAGGCTGTAGAAACGGAACACTTGATCCATGATCACTTCAGTGGTTTCCCAGGCGGTAGGCAATTTCTGGAGGGGAATGAAGTGGCAGGCTTTGGAGAATCTATCTACTAGGGTGGGTATTGTGGTAAATTGATTTGATGGAGGTAGGTCTGTTACAAAACCATAGCAATATGTGACCAAGGTCTTCTGGAATCAGTAGGGGTTGTAAAAGGCCGGCGGGGCATTGTTGGAACAACAGAAACCATTCTTGATAAGTTCCAGGGTAGAAGTTATTCCAGGGTGACCAGAGCTTGGGGTGTCATGGACCTGATGGAGTACTTGATTCCGGTGGGTTTGTGGCACATGGATTTTTCCCTCTGGACAGTTAGTTGGTGGTGGATTCTCAATATGGGCCCTCTCTAACTCTGTGATGAGATCCCATCAGACCGGAACTATTAGTACTTATGGGAGGCAGAATGGATTCTGGATCTGGTTGAGATGCTTGGCCCTCGTGGATGCGAGACAGAGTTGTCGGCCTTGCCATTTTTGGATCCTGGGTGATAAGTGATTCTGAACTGGAACCGGGAGAAGAATAACGACCACCTTGCCTGACGTGCGTTTAGCCTCTTTGCAGACTTGAGGTACTCCAAGTTTCAGTGATTGGTGAATACAAAGAATGGTTCGTTAGCCCCCTCTAGCCAGTGCCTCCATTCTTCTAGGGCTGCTTTGAGAGCTAAAAGTTCTTTGTCACCCACATCATAGTTTTTCTCAGCTGCGTTCGGGAATAGTATGCACATGGATAGAGTTTGTTATTCTCAACATGAAGTTGGGATAGAATCACCCCGATGCCATTGCTGGAAGCGTCGACTTCAACTACGAATTCTTTGCTGGGGTCTGGATGTTTGAGTATGGGTGTTTGAGAACCCCTCTGCATCTCCTTCAGTGTACATGGTTGGGGCCAATTGATCACTGCCTGAACTTTGTCATTGTTCATCGTGACTCCATCTTGACTAATGACGTAACCAATCTTGCTTTGGTGGAACTCACATTTCGGAAGCTTTACATATAACTGGTGGTCCATAAGTGCCATCTTTCTTCTTTACAAAGAAGAATCCCGCTTAGGCCGGTGAGGTGGATGGACGGATGAACCCTTTCTCCAGTTCTTCCTTGATATATTGGTCCATAGCTTTTGGCTCAGGCTGTGACAGAGGAAAGATCCATCCCCAGGCATGGCTCCAGGCAGCAGGTCAACGGCACAGTCGTTAGAGCGGTGAGGTGGCAGGTGAGTAGCTTTTTCTTTACTGAAGGCCTCTTTGACATCGTGATATTCAGGTGGCAGGTGTACATTACCCTTCTGGATGGGTACTGGGTGAGGAATGTATACTTTCTGGTGAGTAGTGCTTGTGAGACAGTTTTCTTGGCAGTGTGGTGACCAGTGAGTGATTTCCTTGGCGCTCCATGATATGGTGGGATAGTGCAGCTACAGCCAAGGCATCCCGAGGATCTGTGGGTGAGTAGGTAAGTGGATCACATGGATGTGCAGGTTTTCCCGGTGCAGGGTGCCAACCTGCAACCTGAGATCCTCGGTCTTGGTGGTGATTTTACCAGAGCCCAGGGGACGGCCATCTAAGGCCTCCACTGCCACCCGGAGTCACATGTAACAAGAGGAACAGAATTGGTTTTAGCGAAAGTTTCATCTATGAAATTTCCAACCACACCTGAATCGATCAAGTCCATGGCAGCAACACTAATTTTAACATTACTCAGGTCCTCAATAACTTTAAGGGTTTTATTAGAATAAAGAATAGAATTGCTGTAGCCCAGTCGAGCGCTTTTCCAGACAGCAGCGATCACACAAACACAACCTTACTATCGTTGGTCGGGTAACACAAAGGCTGGTGAGCGATAAAGTTTGAGCACTGCCTTAAAATACCCCTTACAACGACCGGCAGTTGAGGTAACATGGCGGCGGCCATGGCAGTGGGTTGTTGTTGTTGTTGAGGTGGCGAATTCACAGTGGTAGCTGAAGCACTTCCGGGTACGGGTGTGAGAGCCTGGATGAAGCGCACTAGCTCCTCGGTCAATGTAGTTAGCTTCTCCAGCTGCTGGTGGTGTAACAACACATTGGCTTGACTCGTTACCTCCTGAGCAAGTTGATCAACAGCCGCTGGATCCTGTTCCGATGAAGTCTTCTGTAAGGAAGAGTCAGAGGCATTCTGTTCCATCTGCAAGGCTTTTAATGGGTAGTTCACAGGCAAGATCAAGATACAAACGTCAGGGCTTTCACGGGATATCCAATACAAAGTCAAAGTCCAGGCAAAGTTCGGGGCAGGCGGTAGATTGTAAATGGTGAAACAAGGCAAGGTCATACACAGCGAATCCAACAGAGAGGTGAGTAAACGCATTGCTGCATTAAGGCAAACAAGACTTTGCATAGTGTTCAGATAAGAGGGGTACATTTATACTTTCCGGAATGAGCAACACCTGGAGCCAATCAAGGTTCCGGGTACGTGGGTAAACAGTCCGGGGGGACACTAACACTCGGGGGATGGTTCCCGCTGGTGCCATTCATAATGAGCAACAGAGGTGTGACTCATAACATATTGAGCCTCGAGGTACACTATATTGCACTTGTGATTGATATGATACACTCTCATTCATTGCTACAAACTGATAGCGGTCAGATAAGTATGATTTGAACAATGCTAAGGCACTTCCACTAATGCCAACAAAGTTTTCTAGTCTATTCAACAGAATGTTGTGGTCAATACTGCTAAACAAAGTGCTCAGATCCAATAGCACTAATAATGAGATACAACCACGATCAGATGATAGAAGTGAAATCAGTTTTGGCTAATGCAAAAAAGTGATTATTGTTCATCCAGTCATGCCCCAAAACAGAACACAACTTGGAAAAAGATGTCATCTACCTGAATGAATAAGGTTACATGATTGACAAGGAAAGGTAGAATTGTTAAATAGATGGGGGGAAATGCATTTTGCATTTAAGTAAATTATTGGGCATTCTTAACCTTGTTAACCATTGTTTCTAATCTTATAGACGTATATGACTTAAATAACATCCGGTCTGAAATACTGAAAATATAATCATGTTGAGTCATCATCAAATCTTTAGTATTTCAGGAGCTGTCACACCATCACTTTCACCTGATCCTGGAACAGCACACACAGAGAGCACTCAATCAATCAGCAGATCACACTCACCTGAATTCTAACACCTGTTCGTCATCAGCCCCGCTCTACTTAAGCCCAGCTCTACAGAGACTCAGTGGCAGAGCTCAAGGTTAAACATCGAGCTACTTACCCTCTTCGGGCCGTCGGACTTATGTGCTCACTCTCCTCTTGGATTTGGATTCGGAATATATTCTGGATGAAGTGACTGGTGGATGTAAAGAGAAAGACTGAGTATACTTACCTTATTGCACTTACCTGTTTGGATTCACGCTGCACTATTGACTTGCCCAGTAACTCACCTGTTTGCCTGACCAGCGGAGATGTTCTGTTTTATGTTGAACCCTTGATATGAATTCGCTGAGGAATTATTTAAGTTGTGACACTAATAAACAACCTGTGTGAATCTTACCTCCTTGTCTGTATTCTCTGAGCGTGACAGGAGCTTAGTTTTGTTTTTATTTAACATAGCTCTTCTTAGCACGTTTTAACTAGTTAAACGTAATTTATCATTATTATTTTGCATTGAATGTTATTCATCTAGTATTCCTCTTTTCTGTATGTAATATTTATTTGTAATGCTGTGTTTTAAACAATTAATGTCAATTTATTTGAAATGTAACCCTGTACATGTCAAACTTTTTTTTTTTTTCTTTTCGTAGGTTTGGTATGCAGTGTAAGATTTGCAAATTTGTTTAAAGTAGCAGAGATGTCCTCTCAAACCCCACATGCTCCGGGACTATCAAGGGCAATCCTGGCAGCATCCTTGCTTGTACACGGACTGTGTCTGCACTTTTAAAACTTAAGGTGTGTTGAAAACATATTTGACACGATCACACTGCTGCATTTACTGTTATGTGATTTCAAACTTGTTTGTGAGCCCTCTCCATATTTTAACAATATAAGAAATAATTTGAGGAGTCACAACACACTCAAATGTCCTTTTAAAGATTGCGAGCTGACAATATCCTTTCAACTTGTAGTAGCCACATATCTCTGAAGCATAAATCTCAAAGTTTTAAAGATTTTAGCTCTTCTGTTACATTGCGAACTGATTGTTTGGAAAGCAATGAAGAGACAAGGTCGGATGAGTCAGGAGATCCTATGCAGGATCCGCAGTCAAATGTTACTGATGTCACTGTTCCTGCAAATCCTTCTGAACCTGAAACAAATGTGTATTTAGAGCCTGTAGAGTATAGAGGTCTAGAGTACAAACTGGCATCATTGATCCTTCATATGCAGACAATTTTGCATGTTTCAAAAACTGCAACTTAGGAAATATTAAGCTGGATGTGTGATATTGTTTAATTGTCTAGGTATACAGCAAAACAATTGATCAGAGATATTTTAAGAAAGTATGAAAGCCACGTTGATGAGTCATTGGCAGAGGAGCTTGTGGAATTGATATCTGCAAAAGTGCTCAAAACAAATCCTGTTTATACAGCCACTGCAAACTCTCTCAACAGAATACAGATGGAATGCTTATTTTAAAGAGCATTTCAGGTAATCGATCATGTGGAGTACCGATTTGAAAGACTACACCAAAATAGCTGTGTGAAAAAATGTATGTCCCAGTGTTGAAAGTTCTTCCGGTGTTGCAGAACAGAGCCCAAATTATGTTTGCTGTTCTATGTCAGCCGCAACACACAGATATGTGGTTTTCATTCAAATCATTGTGCAAATAAACACAGAAAATGTATCTGCGTGTTGCGGCTGACACAGATTTCTAAAATGTTAATCACTGTTAATTATATTAATTACGTTGCTGCCAGAATGCATGAAAAATATCTTAGTTTGTGTTCCGAAGACGAACGGTTTGGTATGACATGCGGTTAAGTGATTAAATTTCAGTTTGGGGTGGAGTAACTTGTGTAGTCCTAATTTTTAAGTGATTCTTACTGTTAAAATTAATTAATTAATTTTTAATTTTTTTTTTTTAAGATCTGTGCCGAGTTTTACAGAATTGCATAAACCAACCTGAAGAGTACCTTTTTCTCTTCTTTGGAAGAATACACGTCAAAGATGATCGTGTTGTACCGATCACGTGGTGGAGCCTATTGAGATGAAATAAAGACCCTCCTAAACAAACTTGATCAAGTAATTATTTAACAACTTGCTAAGTTATTATTCAGTGTTGAAAGATGTAAATATATTGTAAAATATGTAACCTGTGAATGAGCATAATAGTGGCCCTTTAAAGGTAAGCATTAAGCTTCTGGTTAAATATATCATGCCTGTAACTGTTTCTGTGTCTTTTAGGCTTCTGATGCGCTTCTATTCTAAAGTTCCTGAAGACCTGTGTAGCAGGGATATGTTGTTACACCAGATTATTATTTTTATTTATTTAGAATACCATATTTTATTTTAATTATTTGTGTAACACTTTGCGGTAAGGGTAAATGAATTAAAGTAAATTCATGCATAAATTAATGCATGAATTACTGTATGCCTTACTCAGGGGCAGACTGGCCATCGGGAGCTCCGGGACATTTCCCAGTGGCCTGATCAGCCTGGCATGTGATAGGCTGGTGTGCAACTACGAATGAATTGAATGATCTCTCAATCTACAAATCAGGCAATGGCGGAGGGAAAATTACACTCCCACATGACCCAACGTCAGCGACGCACTGCCTAATATCTGGCTATATCCAGAGACAGGGTATATCTGACTAAATTGTTCAAAAAATGGAGCGTAAACGCAAAGGAGGAGCAGAGAGGGAGTGTATAAAAAAAGAAAAAAGCCCTGGCCGCAGATGCAGCAAGCTGCTGCAAAATCCCAGCCATGTTCGCCAGTAAGGGAACAGGTCGGTCAAGATTACATTTACATTGTATTTAAAATAATTTGGCAGACAAACACTTTCATCCAAATCACTTAGATAATCACAATAGATAAAATTTACTCTTACTGGTCTGTTCCACATAATGCCATAGTTGAGTAAACATTGTTATCTGTTACTTACTCTGTCATAGGTTTTGTTAAGTTTATTTGTGTTTGTGTTTCTGATACATTTGATATACTAGAGTTGAGCACTAAAAATACATAAAATGAAATATTTCAACATGTGAATGTGTCTCTTATTAACTCTTTTAAAAAGCCAATTTTCTATTTGTTGGCAGTATAAATGGTGTATTCCTAGTGAGTTGTTAAGGGTTATTTTTTTATTCATTTATATTGCATCTGGTAGTCTATCTGCCACAATAATAGGGTTAGCCTACAAGTTTATCAGTCCAGTAGATTACATGAATAGGGTGGTGGTGACTGCAGCAGCAGAGGTGGCCTGGGAGTGGAGTCAAATTCCCAGCCTGAATTATTGTCCCAGTCCCCCACTGGCCTTACTTCATGCAAGTAGTAAACCTCTCATGAATTATCAGGAACTAAAATGAGTTCAGAGTCTTTCATTCATGACTTTATGGATGAACCACCCATTAATTAAGAAATTAACTATTTAATTACGCATGATTATGATGTTTTCTTTGCTCACAAGAAAGAAAGAAAGAGAGAAAGAAAGGGAAGTCTTAACTATCTACTTTGGTTAAATCTATAGTACATAAATTGTTATGAATTTGTGCATAAAAAAGCATAATTTTGTGCAGATAAAACTGCTTGAATTACTAAATAAATTTACAAAAATCCACATTACCTCATTCATGCATACAGGCTAGATCAGTCTAGCAAACAATGTGAGACATTTAACAGATTCGAATGGTATATAACACTTACTTGAGTGACCAAAATCAACAGAAGTTATATTAGTGTATTTTACACTGATAAGAAAAAAAGACCCAAATCACGCGGACGTGACGGCCGACATCAGTGGGTTAAGGATATGCACGGATTTCCGATGGTTAAATGCTTGCACAGTGAAAGATGCTCACCCTCTTCCTCACCAAGCTGATGTGCTGGCGGCTTTGGGGGGGAATGCATACTTTAGTACTACGGACCTGACTTCCGGGTACTACAACATTCCTTTACACAAAGACGATAAGAAATTCACTGCGTTCAGTCCAGCAACAGTCCAGCAACATTTATGAGAATGATGTTGACTGTGTTTGGTGATCAAAACTTCTTGAGTCTTTTGTGTTATTTCGATTTTTTTTGGCTTTCGGAAAGACTGAAGAGGAGAGTTTGCAGAGGCTTGAGATGGTGTTTTGACGTCTAAAAGATCACAATTTGAAAATGTCTCCTTCAAAATGTAGACTTTTGAGAAGGTCAGTAAAATTTTTGGGTCATATTGTGTCTTTAGAAGGGGTCGCCAGTGATCCAACAAAAATTTAAGCATTTTTGAGCATATCTGGGAAAGAGTTGATGGAGAGTGATGGTGTTACACCATCTACAAGTAAAATCAGGTTCTTTTTAGGCATGGTGGTGTACTACCAGCATTTCATAGAGAATTGTTCTTCAGTGGCTAAACCCCTGTTTCAGATTTTGATAGGACAAAGACTACACTTTTGCTACAGTTCGCTCAATCCCCTTTTTGATGACTAGTTAGATGTACTTACTGAGAACAAGTTACAATTCTTCCCCTCCTATGGTAGAGAATGAGTGGAATTTTTCCTCATTGCATTTGATGCGATACTATAGCTGACGGCTGCACAGTTTCTGTTTTATCTCTAACAATATTTATTTTGGAAGTAAAATATTTCACACTCTTTTGCATGGTGTTTGGGTATTGGCATCTGGGCATGATAATCCATTTTATGTCCTATTACTTTATTTTTAAAAATGCATTAGGAATTCATAGATGCAACCAATACCAACCAAACCAACGTCAGTCAATCAATCAACTGTGTCAAGGGTAATAAGACTTTCAAAATTTCAAAAATACTTTTCACATATGTTGTGGGTACTCTCATGAATGCATTTAGAAGATTCACAGGAATAATAATAATAAAAAAGTTAAGTCTCTATTTTTGTTTTCTTTGTCCCCAAAAATTTTATTGTAGCTTTAGGGTTTAACTACTGATCATGCATAGACTATGTACTTTCCTTCTGGGTCTTGAATATGGTATTTATTTATTTTTAAATCCATGTAGGGTCAGAAAGCATAGATCACATTGGGTGGACAAAAAATAAATAAATAAAAGCAGGAAAAAAGTATATAGGAAATTAGAGCTTTAACTCATATTGATAGCGTGGGGTGGAAAAGATATGAAGGAGCAAGGACTGACATGGCACGTGGTGTCGTTTAGGCACAGAGAGCGGGGATGAATGATAAACGCAGACCCGGACCCATACTGGGAGAAGCTATCAGCCAAATGGAGCTGTCTGCCACAAACCACCATTTTGAAGAAAGAAGCATTTGCTTAACATATTACTACAGCTGCTGGTGGTACAACTTACAGACGTCAAAAAATAAAAAAGAGACGGGGGGTTACAAAATTACATATTGGCGTCTGTTATAGAGAGGATGCACGGAATATATGCAGGGCGCTGTGGAAATGATGTGCATGTGTAAAGTGAATATGTAAAGCAGAGTTTCTAAGTAGGGTTTGTGATAAATATCACATTTCTTTTTTTCTCTATTATCACTCACACAAACACACACACACACACACACATACAGACCCACCTGCCTTCTGTTATTGCATTTCATACAGTGCGTGTCAGTGTCAATGTTGTTTGGTAAGCTGTGAATTTTGTCGCATAATGGATGCTGGGTCGCATTTTTAGGAAGGACCTGTCAAAGTATCTGCTTTAGAGTGGGGGTGGACATGTGGCAAAGTCTGGTTGTGAATCACCTGACAGATGTTTTGACTGGAAAATCAAGCCTTGCTGGAGAGACAAGACTAGAAAAGAGAAGCATAGGACGTAACAAGATATTATTTTATTTATTTATTCATTTTTTGGTCAAGGCATTATTGCAAGACAAAAATGCAAACAGTGATGAGTTTACTGTATGTATAGCAGAATTACAGTAATGAATCATTCATTAACATTATAATAAAATGTACGATTTCTATCTTCTTTTTTTTAAGGTACGTCATGAGCACTGTGAAAGCTAAGACAGACTGATTTTTAATTAACTGCATTTCAGCTGTGTAAAGGCGGCTGGTACTGAAGATGCTAATCTAGCATCAGCTTCCCTCCCCAGATCTTCATTTACTTACTTTCTGTGATCTCTGTTATGCTCCAAACTGAGATCACTGTGAAAAGACAGGTGCCAATAGAGGCGAATTAAAATTCTTACATTCTTTTGATTTTTGGCAACATTTACATATTTATTTCTCAACGAATTCTATTCAATCATTGTTTTTTTTTTTCAAAACCCCAAATCACAGTACTTCACATGGTTTCACTCACACTAAAACACACACACAATTGGCTAATTTTCTCTCCTGGTCTTATTTTGTTAAAAATTTGGCCGTATGAATCGTGGCATCGTCATGCAGCAGTCATCTTCAGCAGCGATCAATAGAGTACTCGAAAGCAGCCATTTGGAAGCCAAGCTTGCTTCCTCAGTAACACGGGCAAAGCAGAATGAATACCAATCTACACGGTTGTTTATACATATAACTAAAAGCAGTAATCTGAGTCACTATACCAGTGTGCGAGAACTTTCTGGAATGCTAACAGAAATAAAGAGGCAATAGCAGAGAGCATTCATTTAATACACACATGGAGCATAAATGTAATTAGAGATGATATTCAGGGAATGGAAAAAGGAAACGATCATATTTCCTTATTACTGGATGCCTCAAAGCAGTCAATTTAAATATGAGTAATGAACACGCTATGTAAGTATGCAAAAAACTCTGGAAGACTTTGAGAGGTGTGATTTATCAGCTAGTTAGTTAGATGTGCATATATAACTTGTTTGGTAAAAGACAGGAAGAAGAAAGTGATACTTCTCAAGTGATTTGTTTCACTTTGAAAGAAGTACATTCATTCATGACTAACATAATGCTGGTTTTAACAAATCCATAACCCTTGAACATGTTATACTCTAATGGGGAAACTAGGGGAGTTCATTGAAGTCATTGCATCTGTACCTGTTGCAATGGAAACTATTACCTGTTTATAAATAAAAGCTAGTTCGATTTATCGAACTGAATTTTCTGTTAAACTGAAATTGTGGCATATCAAATATGACTTGCATAGTCCATAAAATGTGCATTCATTTATGTCACACAGTCACGTTCACCTGATCCAGGATCAGCGCTCACCGAAGACACACAAACAGAAAGAAGATGGAGCAGGAAGAGTTGGCACCCAATGTTGAACTGTACTCAGTCTTTCTCCAAATCCTGCACAAGCTATGTAGTACGGCTCCAGTGAACGCTTAAAGTCCGGTTTCTAAACCGCAGATCTTCTCCGGAGACCAAACCTCATGTGAAGGCTTCTTATTGCAGTGCTCTTTGTACTTCGAAGCACAACCAGGTAGTTTCCCCACTGATCCCAGCAAAATTGCACTAATAATCACTCTGCTTACAGGACATGCTCTTCAATGGGTGGAAGCTCTGTGGACCGCTGAGAGTCCTCACCTTGCCACTTTAACCCAGTTTCTGCAACAGTTTCGACTGGTGTTCGGCCAGCCTGCCTCTCATCTTACCACCCAAGAGGAATTGCTCCAATTGAGACAAAATGATCTCTCCATCCATGAATACATTCTCCGCTTCCGTACTCTGTCTGTAGTCAGTGGATGGAATGATTCTGCCTTGCTAGCTGTGTTTTGTTGTGGATTAAATGCCAACATTCGTCAACAGATGGCCATTTATGAGGACAATGTGGGACTCGATGCCTTTGTGAAACGAGCAGTCACCATCTCTCAAAATCTCTCAGCTTGCGAAACACCCCTTCACGTCCCTTCCACCTCCTACCTGCACAGAAGAGCCTATGCAGACTAACTCATACCACCTTTCTTCTCATGAACGCACAAGAGTCTTTGAGAGGGGTTATGTCTTTACTGTGGAGGCTCCTCACACCGACTGCTTACCTGTCCTATACGCCCAGGTCGAGCAGTGGTGAGTACCAGTCAATTCCACCCTAAATCTAATACCATTCCGCTGATTGATGCCATTATAATTCATGACACACACCACTTTTCCATAAAAGCCCTAGTCGACTCCGGAGCGGCTGGTAATTTCATTTCTTCACGCTGTGTAAATTCCCTCCAGATACCTACTCAAAGAAGCACCATGTCATACCGCATTCTCACTATCCAAGGAAAACCCTTGGATGCCCGACCAATCGATACCTGTACCGGTAATCTCACGCTAAGGATCGGATGTTTGCACCAGGAATTGACTGATTTCTTTGTTTTGCCAGAAGCCACAGTGGACATTCTCCTGGGACGCCAATGGCGAGAGAAACACAACCCTCTCTCACGTTGGAAGACAGGTGAAATCCTTCAATGGAGTTCTTATTGTTTTAATAATTGTCTGCTGTCTTTTTCCCAGTCACCTGAAGTATCCTGTTACTCAACCACCATTGAGAGTCCCGAACACCATAGGCAAATAAACATTCCCCCCGAATACCACGATTTTCCTGATGTGTTTAGTAAAGCAGCCGCAACTCACCTGCCTCCACATCGTCGATGGGATTGTGGAATCGACCTGATCCCTCAAGCCACCTTACCTAAAGGGAAAATTTATCCACTGTCAATACCTGAACAAAGGGCCATGGAGGATTATGTCACAGAGGCACTCACGCAAGGTTTTATCCGACCATCCATTTCCACCTCAAGTTTCTTCTTTGTCGCCAAGAAGGATGGAGGTTTGCGACCTTTTATAGATTACCGTGCACTTAATTCACAAACCATAAAGTTCGCCTATTCTATGCCACTCGTCCCATCCACTCTGGAGGAATTAAGGTCTGCCAAGATCTATAGCAAATTAGACACAGTGCCTACAATCTAATCTGTATCCGCAGCGGGGATGAGTGGAAAACCGCCTTTGTCACCCCTAGCGGCCACTATGAGTATTGTGTTATGCCATACAGACTAGCCAACTCACCTTCCATTTTTCAAAAATTCATGAATGAGATTTTCCGGGACATGTTGCATAGGTTTGTGATAATATACATTGATGATATCCTCATCTATTCAAATGATCTGTCCACTCATGTCAATCATGTCAAGCAGGTTCTCCAACTCCTCCGGGATTACCAACTCTATCTCAAGGGAGAGAAATGTGAATTTCACCTGGAACGTGTCCATTTCTTGGGATACTACATCACGCCCGAGGGAATCGAAAAGGATCCGAGGAAGGTAGCCGCTGTACAGGATTGGCCGACACCCACCACGGCGAAGGAACTCCAACGTTTCTTAGGGTTTGCCAACTTTTATAGACGCTTTTGTCAGATATTACAGTCAAACTTCTTCAGTTCTGACCTCTCTCTTGAAAGGAGCCAAACGGGCCATAGCTTGGAACTTGGAGCTTTATTTTTCAACCGTTTCGATTTCAAAATCTCCTACAGACCTGGGACTAAGAATATGAAAGCAGATGCCCTATCCCGTCTTCACCAGCCAGATCCTGCCCCTGAAGACCCAGGTACCATACTACCTCATGATACATTTCTAGCACCCATTCTATGGTCTCTTGATACTGTCTTACAGCA
>JAUYWG010000045.1:4065368-4075604 GCA_034779775.1 Enteromius afrohamiltoni
CTACTTCCTGCTTAAATACCCGCGTGAGGTTACTTCCGGGTCCTCGTGACCTCACGTGATCTGGTGCGTGTGACACTAAGGCTCCTCAGTAAGGTCAAATCATTTCAGTCCCGAGCTGACCTTGAAAAAGCTGTCCATGCCTTCATCATCTCGCGGATTGACTACTGTAATGCCCTCTACACTGGACTTAATCAATCACTGCTCAGTCAGCTTCAACTGGTACAAAACACTGCAGCACGTCTCATCTCCAATACCTCTAAACGCTCTAACATCAGAGTTTAAGATCCTGATGTTTGTGTTTAAGGCCATCAATGGTCTGGCCCCTGTCTACCTCGCGGAGTTGGTAATGGTTCACCACCCAGCCAGAACTCTGCGCTCATCTGAATACACCACGCTGGTCATACTCAAGTTCAATTATAAAGAGTTTGGATGCTGCTCATTTGCCGTCCAGGGCCCAAAGCTGTGGAACGCACTACCGGGACAGCTTCGAAGCATCACTGAGTTGTGTGTTTTTAAATCGCAGTTGAAGACACATCTTTTCAGACTAGCTTTTGATATGTAGCTATTGACTCGATAGTTGTTTTTATGTATATTGTATAGCGCTATATAAATAAAATTTGATTTGATATAAAGTGTAACCAAATATATATATCTATATCTATATCTATATCTATATCTATATATATATATATATATATATATATTCTTTTAAAAATAAATGTACTTATACATTTTAATAAAACAAATGCAGCATTGATGAGCACTGCAAACACTAACGTTTCACTTATAAGAGTCAGCTTAATATGGTCATGTGGAACAAGGCATTGATATTTGCTTTAAAAATACCAATAAATCAAACAACATACAAGTGCTATGGATGTGGTGTAGTTAACCACAGTTTGTGTGTAGTTAATAGTTAACAAGTGTTATATAAACTGGTAACTTTTAATTTTATTCCAAACATACAAAGACAAATGTTGTAAATGTTACTTAATGCCTATGACACCACAAATAACCAGTTTAATGTTAAATGTGTTTAAATGTATTATTATTATTATATTAATTTGAATAGACCTGCAGTGCTAGTGTCTTCAAACTGAATAATATTATTAATAAAGAAAAAGCCTGGTGAATCAGCAAAAAAAAAAAAAGAAGCATATTAGCGTTATTTTAAATTCTGACTGGTGAGATCAACGTTCTGGATCAATCCAGTAAAGTCAATAAGGAGTATGCCGCTGGGAGAGGGTTTGATTGGGACTAAACCATGGTGGGTGGTCAGCCCTGAGCAGCAACCTGTACAAATCACTTTTGCTTCACTCAGCTCAGCAAGCCACCTGCTAACCTTCCCTCCCATTAGCAGACAAGATGTGCTTTTGTGTAGCACCTCTTCATCAGCAGCAGAATGTTATTCTAGTGTGCTTATCATACATTCAATGTGTAAATTTAGCTTAAACACCCAACCAGCTAAAACCAAAGGAAGATGTAAAAATAATTTTCACAGATTCTGAGAGTTTTATGAAGGGGATCTGCTTTACATGCGAGCGCATGATGCAACGTGCTCTTGCGTGCCGCATCCAGATCTATAGTTTTCACGCTTCTCTAAGGAAAAGCCTGGCTTGGAACTAAGGAGCAGACCAGCATTCATCTTCATGATAACCGTGTCATTGGCCCTGCATGCTGGCTAAGCCTTCACACTCGCTACCTTAAACATGCTCAGCCCCCCATATATATCCGTCACACCACGGACCCCGGCTCAGCTCGCTCAACGTGTCCGCATCGCTCAAAAACTCCCAAATGTTCCTCGATGCTGGCGTGCTGGTGCATGGTACGGAAGTATGTTTTTTTTTCTCCCGTTTTTTTTCAAATCTCTCCAGATGAGCTGTCAATTGAGCTGTCAGATGAGTGAAATATGAATTCCCCCCTGTAATGATAGTTCCAGTTGGGAAGAGAGGCGCTTTCATTAACAAAATTACGCATACCAACTCCAAATGAGTTTCTGTGCCATTTTTTACTCCCCTGCCTAGCCTTCCGCACCAGTTTACGATTATAAATAATCGTTTTTCATTGATGCAAGGTGATAGTTTGAATTGGTGTTGTCATGCAAAACAACGGCTAATTAAACTCTCAGGACATGAAAATCAAGAAAAGGAGTCTTGCTTTCAACAATAGTTAGCAAGACAGAATTCCCCAAACAAATTAACTGCACTTTGTAAAGTTAAATATATTAATAAATAAGAAAATGAAGGGGAGAAAAGGTAGAAGAAAGTGGATAAGATGTGTAAGAGAAGAGTGATGAGCATTTACAGGTGATAATGAACTGGTACATTAAATGTATGTTTGCATTTATGTATTGTGACGAGTCAGATGCCTCCCCTAGCTATCATCTCCACCCTGTCCCTTATTCGCCTCCCTTCACCACGCTCCCAACAGGAGTGGGTGTGCGATAGAGGAGGGGTGCAGGAATGAGCAGGTCTGGCGGTGCGTGATAGGGCACACCTAAGATGAATGAAGTCTCATCCCCACTGCTATTAAAGGCCGAGCACGCCTCTTCTCGAGAAACAGTCTCTTCCCCCCCATGCATGCACGCTGGTGTCCTCGTGGGTCCGTGTGCAGATGCCGAACTCCGCCCCTTACCTGGACCCTTCTCCCTCGAACAGTGCCTGACCTTCACTACTCCTGCAGGACAAGTTCCCTTCTTAACTTTTTTCTGGACACTTTTTATTTTATTATTTGTTTCAATTAAAGCCTCTCCGAGGCCTGACACCATTCCCATTGTGTCTTCTGTAAGCTCCTCCTGTGACAGTATGTATGTGCAGTACTTGTTTGTCTGTTATTTGTTCGTTCATTTATTTGTCATTTATTCATTTATTTATTTATTTGTCTGTCTGTCTGTATATTTTTCTTTCATTAATGCATTCATTAATCAAAGCCAATTTTAATTTAACTAATCAATTAATCTACCAAAAATATGTACCTCTGTGCACTATTGGGCAACCCGTTATTAATGTACCTTACTGCACATTTCACTGCAGTTGCGCTAAAACACAGGTTCAATGCATAGACCCTGGCATGTTTTTATTATGTTGGTATAGGTAAGATGGTATTGGTATTGTTGTGTATTTATTGCATTGCTGCAGTTACATATCACAACAGATGAGAATTTAATGTAATGTTTAAACCTACCAGATTGTGTGACTGAGTGTTAGAAAATGTAAAACCAATATCAAAAGGCATTTGTTGATGCAACTGTGCCATTTCAATTTCCTTTTACACCGATTTGTTTTGTTGAACCATAGTTACACAGGATCCACACCAGAGCTCCTCACCTCTCAAGTACATCACATGAAAATGGCAAAGATGTACTTATCGGTATGTATTTTGTGTCTCACTAAAAAGTGCACCCATGTGCATTTATGCCATCAGACTAGGTAGGAATTTACACAGCTACTTGAATGCAACAAAAGTAATATTTTGGTAAAACAAAAACTATTATAACTGACCTGCATCATTATAATATTTGCCTCATTTTTATGTCATAATGTTTTTAAAGAATCAACCTGTTTATCCCTCATGTACTCTCTTCTCCTTGAATAATGGATAACTAGTCTCTCTCTTTTTTTTTTTTTTTCTCTCAAAAGACCTTTTCTTATTAAAATAAATGCCACCTGCTTGGCCCAGTGAATCAGATTTATGAGCCTCCCGATGGTACTGCCACAAATGCAAATGACAGCTAACAGTTTAAAGACAGCTGGCAGGTTTCTGTACTTTCCTTCTCTCCTCCTGAGGAGCTGCAAAAAGTATTGGCAAATCTATGAAACATATCTGATGCATAGACCGACTAGTGATTGATTTTGCCAGAGCAGCAAGACAGAGAGGAACGCCACTTCAAACACAACTTTTCTGGCTTCCATAGCTCTTTGCGACAGAAAATCTATGCACGAAACGTGAGGAAATTTTTGAGCGAAAGCACAAAAGGGGAGAGCAGGTCCTTAACAAGCATTCTTTACTAAAGCGCAAGAACAATTCTCAACAAAGCACACTCGTATATATTTTGGCCTTTGTTTTTGTCTGTATAAACGCAGCAGTGATAGAGATGTGAATGTTCTGTGTTTCACAGTCATGCACAATAATTGCTGTTTTAAGAGGTGGCATAAAGAGCACTGAATCAATGGCATGATAAAAGTAAAGCTCTTTCAAATATTAAATAATGGCTATTATTTAATACAAAACCTTTTGTACATGTACATTTATTTATTAGGTTATTACATTTTCTTATTCTTATTATCACACACACACACTACACTCATAAGAGGTATCATAGTTCTCTTTAGCAATGCCCTGCCATTAAAGCAGCAGGGATCATTCTCCATTAGTGGCTGTCATGAGCTCAGTATGTCACCAATATGGTTTATCATAACAATGAGAGTCCATTTTGTCCTATTTTTACCAGCCTTCTTCAATTAACCATAGCTCAACATGAGCTGTCTGTTAATAACATGCCACCCATTCTCACAGTTAATGCGCCTGTCATTTGCTGATTAACCAGCATGATAGAAAGATGCAATTGCTTGTCAGTTTTCTCTCTCTCCCTTTTTTTTTTTTTAATAAACCAAATTTACCAAATGTGTCCAACAGCCCAATTGTTGGCCAACAGATAAACACAGTCAAATACACACACTGTCAGTTTTAAACACTGATGCCAAAACTGAAGTACATTCAGTGCATTAGAAATGAAAAAAAAAAAAAAAAAGTCTGATTTTGCAGAGACAAAAGCCAGGTGTAAATGGAAATAACAACTTTGGCTGGCTTGGAAATTGAAAATATCCAAAAAGCAATTTATTCTCTTGGCTATTCATAAATTAAATGTGGAATTTAACATGTGTTTCTGACCCTTATTCCGCTTTGGGAAAAGGTTGAAGGAAACAGAATGCAGGGACGTTAAATGAGATGGACCTCTTGCTATCACAGTAACTCAAGAAACATCTGCCTGCAATTCTTCGTTTGAACACCCCTAGAGGCAAATGCAGTTAACAGGGTAGAAAAGATCACTTAATGTAATTTAAGAAGTACTAATATCATTTTTCTGACCTTTTCCTCATCTAGACATGAAATACATTATGCCATTTTGCATTAGCACTATCAGTCACAAGGGAAATACAGCCAGGGGTTATGATTTTGATAGCAAGAATAACTACAGCCACACTCAGTAGGTGTTGATATTGAAATGTCGGAAGAAAGAAACGATAAAAAAGGAAACATGAATTAACATTTTCTGATGAAGCTTTTGCTAAACTTCCTCATTCTTTTGCATAAACTTTTTGTCAATTAATTGTCAAGTACTTTTGTGCAATGTATTTTTCCCAGGAGTGAATGTATAGTGGTAATGTATAATGACGAGATTAAACAATTTATTTATTAAATGCAGAGACAGTCTCTGTAATCAAAACGTTGATAATCACTAGAAATTTGGTGTCCCCAACTAAGCAAGCCAGAGGCGACAGCGGCAAGGAACCAAAACCCCATCCAAGAGAGAATGGGGAAAAAATCCTTGGGAGAACCAGGCTTATCTCATATAGGTGTTCTGATCTCCGATAAAGATCATCTCTTTCTGCTGATACACCATCTGATCTGGATACGGAGTGAGAAACAGAATAAGAAAGAGACAGACTAATATTAGCATAGATTCCATTCTTTTTACGATTACATTGTGTGTTAAAGGTAGTGTTCCTGGTTCCGGAACTAATCTAATTAATGCATTTGATTAATAAATGTTTATCAGTGTGTTATGTGTAAGCCAGGGTAAAGAGATGTGTTTTTAATTTACATTTAAACTGACAGAGTGTGCCTGCCTCCCGGACTGGCACTATTAGGTAAACTGCTAAATAGTACTCGCTCAAGTACTGTAACATCCACACCAGGGTCCACCCTCACAGACACACTGGGCTTCACTCTCAATCACCTGGATTACGTGCACCTGTCACAGTCACCTGAACCCAATAATGACACTCCTCAAAAGACTCTTTAGTTTGTTTATTCATTCTCAGTTCTGGAAGTATTTCAGTTTGCTTACCTTTGTTCGTTTACATCCTGCTCAATAAACACTGTCATCTTTTATATATCTCCTGAGTCCTGTCCGCTTCGTTACAAGTACCGAGGAGCTAAGCCATTCAGGGCTTACTAAGTGATTAACAAGATTTTAAAATCTATACGATGTTTGATAGGGAGCCAGTGCAGTGTTGACAGAACCGGGCTAATATGCTCATACTTTCTGGTTCTAGTAAGGACTCTAGCTGCTGCATTTTGAACCAGTCTGTTTATCAAGTGTGCAGAACAACCACCCAATAAAGCATTACAATAAACCTCGAAGTCATAATCGCATGAATTGACTTTTCTGCATTTGAGATTGAGAGCATAGGTCGCAATTTAGATAAGTATTGTCATTTGACAGAGTTTGCCTGTCAGACCCATGCAGATTGTGCAATTCTTTATTTTGCGGATTTTGCAGATTTCACAAGCTGTTCAAGCTAATTTGGCGAGTTGACTTAAGTTGACTTATCATTGGTGAATTTTCACAGTTGAAATTCAGTAAATGCAATAGTAATCCACGCAATTATGAACAAAATGTTAGGGTGAATGTTTTCATTAAAAAAAAAAAAAAAATTCACAACATTGCTGCAATGACCAACAAAAAGCTGCTTGGTTTTGAAAGTTGCTTCTGTCAAGACAATATGAGACTCTTGTAAATAATAAACTAAGTAAGCTATTTACTGTGGGTGTGGGGGGGGGGGGGGGGAATATGATTACAAAAAAGTCTGCATGATCAAGAATTGCAATGGACTGCTTTCACATAGCAAAAAAATTACAATAGCCTTGCACATTCAAGGTCAAAATGGCTAAGCTTATTCTTATATTGTATTGCTTGTGATATAGTGCATGATATGCATATAGTTTTGCATGTTTGTATCAATCTCGCAATCTTTTTAAGCTTGAAAGCTTCAGCACGCATTCATTGTTCAGCCTTTAAAATGTTTCCTTCTGTGTTCCACGTTAAAAAAAAAAAAAAAATAGTTAAGTCATAGGGTTTTGGAGCAGCATGAAGTGGGTGAACTACTCCTTTAATGGTAACAAAGCTCACACCTCGCTGAAACTTTTTAACTTCTTGTGAATGTCAAACACACAGGCATGCTGACAATGCAGAGCGCAAAACTGACTGACTGTCAGTGATTATGCATCATAAGAGCTAGTCCTGCTCCTCTGAACTGAACTACAGTATTTCAGTTCACATTCATGGCTTTGATCACTGTCCCTGGAGACAGTGAGTCACACAACTTGCTCCCAGACTTAGAAGTATGACGATCTTTGAATATGATGCAATTTCTGAACATCTCTTTCACTTTGATTAGCCTCTCTTTGTGCCTGAGCCAGGAAACTGCACTGCACTTCAGGCTTTCTAACATTAACTCGGGGCACCATCCATCATTACAAAGTTCATTATCAAGATGTTTTTCTTTGCCATCATTAATCTTGAGTAATCTGATTTGAGATTGATGTGCCCTCTCGCGGATGACACCACAGCTTGATTCCTGTCATTAATCTAGATTTTTGCTTTTGTCATCCTGGGTGCTTCTCCCTCACGGCCTGTAAGTAGTGTGCTGCCACTGTCGCAGCTGAGACTCAAAACGCTGATTCAACAGTGAAGGGGTAAGATATAAGATGGGAGGGAGAAAATTAAAATAAGGTTTTCACAGGTACTGTACACAATAGGCCCTCTGTGGGTACACATAAACACATATGCACTAAAAAAAAAAAAAAAATCGATCAATCGCATCCATAATAAAAGTTTTTGTTTACATGATATATGTGTGTGTATTTATTATGCATATATACATACAAAAACATGCATGTATTTAAAAACAGCATGTTATGTTTATATATTAAATATATCCATATATAATAAAAATATAAGAATATAAATATAGACATGTAAAACCATGTACATATTCTTAAAATATGTAATGTATGTGTGTGCATATAAAATATGTACATGGTTTTACATGTCTATATTTAAGTATTAAAGTATTATTTTACATAATGTATGCGTGTGTTCTGTGTCAGTGGCAATTTCTTTAAGACTGCGAGGGAAGCTCAGCTTCACCTATAATGTCACAAAATTAATGATCAAATTATGTACTATTGTATTAACATTTTATTGACTAAATGCCTTAGAAAACGTTCATCTCAAAGTTCGTTCAGAATCAGTTAGATATAGCAGGTCGGCTGACTTGATTTTCTTCTCATACATTCCCGTAGCATCACAGTGCATTTCCCTGTTGAAGCCCAGCGTCCATTGACTTCAATGCGGCTGCTTTGAACGTTTTTTTTCAGTGCTTTGAAACTAGGCGGTCATTGGATTAACGCTGCAATTAAGTCCCGCCCACGGACGCTCAGTGTCTCGGGGGGTGAATGAGGAGCAAATGAGGAGTGGGCTGGCCTGGACTCCGAGCTTCTGCGTGATGATTGGAGGGTCTGTCGAAAGATTGCATCTCCTTTTGACTGACAGCGATTTTGTACTATAAGGAATCGCTGAAGCTATTCGCGCTCCCATCGTGGATTTCTCAAGTTCAGTCGAAATAAAAACTGCTGCAACCTATTTCTTTATATTTGCTTGGGGAAATTGCTTGATTTTCATCATACATTTCACACAAATATACACAAATTTATGATGTAGGTCGAAAATGAGCTTCCCCTATTTGACAGACCAGTAGCCGCCACTGTTCTGTGTATATGTATTATGCATATATAAATACACACACACATTACAGAAAATATGCTATGTTTATATATTAAATATATTTATTTCTAAATTATATGAAAAAAAAATAGAGACTTAAATACATGTTAATATTCTCCAAATATATACTGCCTGTGTGTGTCTTTATATATACATGAACACACACATTTATTATGAAAACAAAAACTTTTATTTTGTAAGTGATTCATTGCAATTAATCATTTGACAGCACTAATATATATATATATATATATATATATATATATATATAAAAAATAAAAAAACTTTTATATATATATATATATATAAAAAGTCACTAAGCTTCAAGGAATAGCTATAAAAATACTAAATAAAAAATAATTTAGTGTAAATATTGTTTTAACTGTGGAGGAATTATTGAAAGCAGTTGTAATGTATTACAGTGGAGTGGTCTGCCTGTCTGCACTGTACATGGTGGCAAAAACACATTATGGATTTGTCAATGGATTCATAACAGTTGTCAGTCTACGATGTGTGTTTGTCAGTTGGAAATAAGGGCCCCGGCATGCAGCTCTGACTGAGCTGTTAATAAAGTGTGATGATGCTTGTCAGGTATTCATTGCCGCAAAAGCAGGTCTGATCTAAATTGCTAATAGAGAAAGTTTACTGATTTAGAGGCATATTCCTTAGAGAAATTAATCACGATTCTCTCATATGACTGAGGCGTTAACTCTAATCTCATTTTCAGCTACAGAAAAAAAAAAGTCCTTGAAATGGCAATAGTCTCACAGTAATTAAATTCTGCCCAGTCTCCCTCTGATATCTTTAAGGAAATAGTAGCTCTATTGTACCGTATGATAAGTGCACTCTTGCTGCTTCTATCCGCGCTGCCGCTGTAGATTTAAAACACACACATTCAGCCTCACAAGAAGATCCATCACCAGTAATCTTTTTTTTTTTTTTTCTCCAGAATTAAATTTTCTCTCTCAGTGCTTTTCTTTCTTTATCAATCAATAAGGTTATGTATGTATTAAATATACAACCAGAGGCTATATTTGCATCACTTTGCTTTTGTTTTAATTTATTTTACATGCTGGACAGATGAATGTCATACTGAACCTGCTCATTGAACAATTTTGTGCCACAAAGTAATGGGTCGTGGTGCTTTCAAAAAAAGTACAATTCACAGAATTGATATATATATATATATATATATATATATATATATATAAAGAAATATCAAGTATAGTTCTAATGAAGTATAATTGTGTCTCTTTGTTTTTATTGAGTGAACCTGATTACCTGACCACAACCTTTCTGCACTTGCAAACCCTACAGTCTCCAAACCAATGTAGCGGCTACTGGTCTGTTAAATAGGGGAATTTTACTTCATAAAATTGTCTATTTATTTAAAAGTAAATTCTGCCCTACGTTCCTTTTCAAGAAAATGGTCTGTGACCCTGTCG
>JAUYWG010000045.1:4083421-4101397 GCA_034779775.1 Enteromius afrohamiltoni
TTCTCCCATAACTCCTCTGGATCATCCAGATGGTCCCTGGCAAACTTCAGATGGGCCTGGACATGGGCTGACTTAAGTAGGGGAACCTTCCGTGCAATGCAAGATCATAAACCATGACGTCTTAGTGTATTACTGATAGTAGCCTTGGAAACGATGGTCGCAGCTCTCTTCATGGCATTTACCAGCTCCACAGGGGTCTTTATGACAGCTAACAACCTCAAACAGGTGCTACTAATTTAGAATCATGAGCAGAGTGTAGCTGGGCTATTTTAAAGCAAAATAACAGGTCTTTGAGGGTCAGAAATCTGGCTGATACTTATTTGACACAGTAAACAAATTCTTAAAAAAATCATATAACCTGATTTCCGGACTGTTTTTAACTATGCAGGACTGTTGCATTTTGGTTATTTTATTTTACAACATACTAGCTAAAACAGTGTAAGTTATTTTGACCTTTGATTGTTCATATCTTGATGAGAAGGAAACTTAGAGATGGGACCTTTTTTAATTGAATGCACTGCAATCCCTGCACTATGAGATAATTCTAGTTTCACTATTTTTGTCCCTTTGGTTTAACAAACCATACTCGACACGTTATTAGCATGTGTCTGTCTGCCACGGATGCAAGAAGTAAAGAACACTTGCTTTGGCTGTCACAAGCAGCAATGAGAAAGCCATTATCTTATGATTAGCAGATTAATTTCACCAACAGCAGCAGACATCCACAAGTTAAGGCCCTGACAAACTAAACTGAACCAAGCGCTGGGTAATCTTTGAACATCTGTCAGGTACTAGTTGGACCCTGTCAGTTGCTTTTTTGATCCTGTTAAATTGTTGAGCAGTAGCTTAACGAACCAGAGCAAGAGAAGAAACTTCTCTAGGCAAGAAACTAGGCAAGAAGTCAAGAGGACACAAGGCTGTTCTAATGCACATAATTTTAGCAGAGCATTTAAATATGTATGTTTTTATAAAATGGCCATCTGGAATATAGAAAGAGATCAACAAGATATATATGCAAAATAGACAGCAACCACTAATTTTATTATGGTTTGTATATTCGCAGTCGGTTTTTGAATGATGAACATGTATGGAAGTCAGTTTTTGCCACTGAATAATTGAAATCATTTTCTTGCTAAATCTCAGTACAGACTTTTTTTTTTATTCTCAGAATTGTGAGATATAAACTTGCTAGTTATAAAGTCAGAATTCCCTCCCGATCTCATGGCAATTTGTACATATTTTATGAGGTCATTAATTTGTACAACCTCACTCTTATAAATTCATGTTTGTAAAAATGTATGTATTTTACAAGTTGCCTATTTGTTTGAATTTGTACAAACCACCTACACCTAACCCCGTCACCTGGGTGTAGACAAATCATACAAAATTGAACAAATTCATACGAATTAGCCATCTCGTGAAATATGCACAACTTGGTCATGAGATAGCATTGTAATTGCAGAATTTAAAGTCACAACTGTTATAAAGTGAGGAGTGCAACATTAACTCAAAATTCAGTGAAATTAAGTTTGACAATAATTTGAGGACATGGCCAGAACAAAGGCAGGAAGACACTTGCTTGCAGTCAAAAAAAAAAATGTGTTCACTCAAAACACATTAAAGTTGACCCTCCTCATGGAGGCCCCAACCAACAACTAACTAATCAGAGAACAAGAATGCCTTTTTTCTTTCCAACAGAAAACCCAGGAAAGACAACAACAAAATAAGGATATACACACAAACATCTACATTAACTCAATTAAATATATATAATTAAAAAACAGAATAATCAACAAAAAAAATAACAAAATACATATGGACACTAAACAATATAATACAGATATACATACATTCAAATAAACAAAATAAATGATGGCCCCCCCATTCAATCTAGCCAGTAGACTATTCCTATATTACCCAGAATTCCCTACGCTCAATTATGAAACTCATTATTGTACAGCTGCAACCTTTGATCTCACAGTGCTATTGTAATTTTTTGTTCTCTTTCTCATTTCTGACTTTCTTTGTTACAGAATTGTGATATTTAAACTTGCATAAGCAAGAAAAAAAGTCAGAATTGAATTTGAAAGAAACCCATACAATTGTCCATACAGTTTTCATTTGCTGTAGTTCAAAAGCAGTTAGATTTCGCTGCCGCTAGTCTTTTTTTTTTTTTAGTGCATCTTCTCCTTTAGGCTGGATTGCATTCACACCAATTGAACTGTACATTATATAACCCTTTCAACATGTCCTACATTTATGAACGTAGATGATGCTTGTATTCAAAGTGACTTGCAATGCGTTCTCGGTATACATGCTACATATTTATGCTCCTTTTTTTTACTTATTGGGAATCAAACTACACGTTCTACTCTTTGAGCTACAGGTAAACTAATGCATTCACTGGGTTTAGAAAGCTGCTTTCACACCAGCCTGCCCACCTGAACTCTGGCATTGGGTCCGAAATAAAGATATCCAACAGGATATTTGAGCTGTCTGAAACTATGTGAGGTCTGTGGATATGAATCTATTCCATTAGAGTGTTTTATCATAGTGATTTGAAAATGGCGAGCATTAGACGCTGCCCTGAGGCCAGATCATAATGTTTTCTCATTCAATATGAATCAGCCACATACAGGCAACCTCTGATCATCACTCATGTCTCGAAAAACTCCCGACCAGGTTTGGGTGTAGAGGCAGTTCAGATGAGGTGGAAAAAAAGAAAATAAAAAGAGATGGAAAAAGTGAAAAGAAATAGTAAGAGTCTCAAACGCTGCATGACACAACATTTCAGGTGATTCCAGGGGCACACCGCTGATGTTTTTTTCAGAATATTCCTCTATTGATGAAAAACTTTCTACGGGGGCATCCGCTAGATATTCACACATCCATTAAGCAACATTAACCTCCCACACAGAGCACTGATAGCTAATGACATCTGTGATTTTCAGCAAGGCTCATTTCTAGCAGAGCACAGTGGTGCCCGAACACCACCCCTGGACAACTCTATAATGGTAGGAATGATGAATTGCGCTCTTGCCTCAAAATCGAGATAATGGATTTTACCCATGTACTCTTTTTGACAGTTATCTGAATGTTACGATACTAAATTTGAGCACAAAAGACGCAATTTATGTAATAAGGACTTGCCACATTGTCCAGCTACCAACTAGTCGATTAATAAGGCCAGTTACTTACTATTTTATTTTTATTTTTTGTATGTATACGATTAATTCAATCAGTTAAACGGTTTAAAGGGTCATTTTATTTATTTCAGTATTTTACCTACTCCTATAAAATCTAATTTTCTTGGCCACATTCACACAGCAGCAGAACACAGTTGTTGAGTCCTTAAACAGGGAGTGACAACCGCATTCTGTAACGGAAATGACTACCAATATAGGAATAGTCTACTGGCTAGATTGAACGGGGGGGCCATCATTTATTTTGTTTATTTGAATGTATGTATATCTGTATTATATTGTTTAGTGTCCATATGTATTTTGTTATTTTTTTGTTGACATGAACAACCGCGTTCTCGGAGCACACACGCTGTGTGAACGGAACTGGACACGTCATTCACTGCTGAAGAGAGCCGGTCTGAAGCACAAATGCGCATCTACTGGGTGTTTTTATGTGTTGTGTATGTGTGTTAATAGTCGGTTAACGAGCACCGGTTGTCGGTTACGAGAAATAACCGAAATGAGCATCCCTAATATGTATGTACTGTATGTAACATTGCAGATCACTTGTGGTCATTATAGACTGCTTGCATTGAGTTTAAATTCATCTGTTTTTTATACCCTGCTTTATTATGGCCTGTGTCAGATGAAAGATAACCATTGTGAAACAATAGTAGCAGTTTATGATGTTCTTCTTTATTATGATTGTTTTTTTCTTCTATAGCCCGCAAACTCTATAGGTGTCATCGTTCAGTCTGCATACAAGTAATGCACAAGTTTATTAGATCCATGCTGCACAATGTGATTTGTAACGATCTTATAAGTTTACAGAAATTGGAAAGTTTGTAGAAGGATTTAGATGGACATCATTGGTTAATAGATATTTTACATATTAATTTCTACAAATAAAAGGGTACATCTCAATGTGTTGACAATCAATGTTTTTCTCTCCATGGGACAGTCTGATACCAGTTGTACAGGACCTCTGGTTTGGATGGATAACTTTATATAAGTATATATGTTTAAGAAAAAAAAAAAGAAATAAATAAACACAATAATAATAATAATAATAAACATAAATAATAATATTGCTAAAAAATAATTATGCCAAATTTGCTTATTCTTCATGATTATGAGGAAGCGTGGACAACATGCCAGAGGCAACAGCAGCAAGGAACCAAAACCCCATCCATGAGAGAATGGGATAAAAAACCTTGGGAGAACCAGGCTTCTTTGGGGCCAGTTCTCCTCTGGCCGAACGCCCAGCACCTAATTTCCATTTCAATTTTAAACACATGTCAGATTGTGTAAAGGACTTATAGTGTTTGTATGTGTGTTTATGTGATAATAAGGCACAGTGACCCACATTTCAAAAGATTTTGGTATAAATTGAAAGAGGAGACCATAAGCTATAAAAGGATATCCTAGTCAAAGTCATACCTTGAATGGTTTAAACTATATACTTTTATATATTTGATTTATGATCATCTGACTTCTTTTTCCAATTGAAAACCTATTTTAAAGTGTTTATCAAGTTTTTTGTTGATCTCTTTCAAAATCCATTGCATTTAAAGGGATAAACTATTTATTTCACAGCTTATTTATATAATAATGACATCTGTGATTTTCAGCGAGGCTCATTTCTAGCATTTAGATGGACATCATTGGTTAATGCATATTTGACATATTAATTTCTACAAATAAAAGTGTACATCTTAATGTACCGACATAATCAATGTTTTTCTCTTCGTGGGACAGTCTGATACCAGTTGTACAGGTCCTCTGATTTGGATGGATAACTTTATGTAAGTGTATCTATCTATCTATCTATCTATCTATCTATCTATCTATCTATCTATCTATCTATCTATCTATCTGTGTGTCTGTGGCAGTCCTTTTTAGGCCAGCAACAAACTTCATTATATATTCAGCTTCCAGAGTTCACTTGAAAACATAAACACATTACAAACAAACAATAAATAAAAAAAATAAAAAATAATATCACTGAGACTAACAATCTCCACAACCTCCACAGCATTAAATCCAGGTCTTTACTGCTCCACACCCACACACACACATATATTTTAGCAGCAGGTTAATGGAATCTGCGGCATTAAAGTCTCACCTCTTGCTGAGACATTCTTCCCTCATCTCTCCTTCTGTCTCAATCGAGCAAGAGGTTGTGAATCTTAGCCATGACATGGATATTGCTTGAGGCTAACGGCGGTTTCTCTTTCAGCCAAAGGCTCTGGCCCCCCGGTGTTACCATTAAACAGCCTGGGTTGTTGGGTGACATGGAGGTGAGAAGGTGAAAGTGTGACATGACACCTTTCTGTATTACTTCAGTCACTGAGCATTGGTCTCTGATCTCTAAGTAATGTGCTGCTGCCATTCAAGCTTTTGCCATGTCTGCTAACCTGCAATGTAGAATGATTTGAACTTGGTTGTAGCATTGCTTCGGGAACTTCTTCCTACAGTATATAGAATAAAGCAGCATTGTGTGCAATTTTTCATTAGTTTATCTAAAACTAGCAACATTTCAAATGTATCACAAAAATAGCCAAATAGTGCTGAAAGGGAAAACACGTTTTTGTAGGCCAAAACTCCAAAAGAAATATTTTAGCCAGGGCTATAGCTGGGGTTTGTGGGGCCCCGGTGCAGGTTGTATTAGTAGGCCCTGTTCGACCAAGGAAGTGACATGTGACCAGGTATGGTTTCCCATACTAGGAATTTGTGCTCTGCATTTAACCCATCCAAGTGAAGACACACAGCAGTGAGAAGTGAACAACCATGCGCACACACACACACACACTGTGAACACAAAGCAGCCATTGCTGCAGCGCACGGGGAGCAGTTAGGGTCTCATCTCAGTCGTGGTATTGAAGGTGGAGAGAGCTCTGGTTATTCACTCCACCCACCCGCAATCCCTGCCCGACCTGGGACTTGAACCTGAGACCTTTGGGTTACAAGTCCAAGTCCACAAAAAGTAAATGCAAATGATTTTTACAGTTAAACACGGTTGTGAATTTAAATTTCAGTTCCTTTTAATCCAGAAATCCTATATCATGCTTTATTAAATTCAAATTCAATTGCGATACAGGAACTTAACTGGAAATGCACATCAATTAAGTTCTGATTGCGGCATAACCCAGATATCGTTTAAATTTGGACTTTAATTCAAGTTCAGCTTTCATCCAAAATGTCATTCCTTCAGTGTTGTCGGTACAAAGTTTCTCACAGAATTGCTGGACCATATGAGATAAGAAATCCAAGCAACCTGCATGAGGTATTACTGTGCTGTAATTTTAATTGGAAACTAATATATGTGACCTGATCCAGCAAAATAAGTCAAGTCAAGTCACTTTTATTTCTATAGCGCTTTTAACAATACAGATTGTAGCAAAGCACTGAACATTATTAAATAAGAGAAGAGAGTGATGGTAATGTATAATGATGAGAATTAAACAATTTATTTATCAAATGTAGTCAAGATGACTGTAATAACTAGAAATCAGGTGTCCACAACTAAGTGATGTTTTGCAAATAACAAGTTTCAGCTGGGAGCGCTCGATGAATTGACCATGGCTGGCATCGCATTATCTAAGCAATCCCCTTTTTACACCTGCCCAATCAAATCCTTCCTACCTACTATAAATAACCCTGTTTCCTCTACTTCTGCATCTCGTCTTTTGTGCATCCTTACTCCACCCCTTCTTCACTTTCTTCTTCCTTCCTTCGTGCCTTCCTCTGGGGGGGCATGCGGGGACTGAGCCGGATACCAAGCTCTTGCCCTCACAAGGGTTTAAACCACCAGGGTTCGGGCTCCGCCGTTCCCTTTCAGTCGGGCACTCTGATGTCACGTCGGTGACCAATGAATAGGAATATTGCTTCGAGATGCCAAAACAACTCTGTGTGCATGCAAACACGCCAATGATTTTCACTGGCATATGCTGATTAGGATCAGCTGAACTCAATCGCGGCGCGAGTATAAGTAGGTCAGCAGATCTAGCGTTCATTAACTTTTCGCTTCGGAGCCGAGCAGTTCATGGTTCAAGGTTCCAGAAGCCATTCTACTCTGCGAAAGGACCATCTTCCCTGTTGGCTTCAGCCTTTCACAAAAAGGCTGCTGGTGCGTCTTTTCAAAGACGCTTCCTTCGGGATGTACTACCATACGTGCGTTGTTGGAAGTCCCTATTCCTCTTCCGCGTTCTGGTGCTCGTGCTGGCAGCGTCTGCTCACAGCGTCAGGGCTAGTGGTACTCAAAATCTTTATTTAAAACCTTTGTTTAAAATTGAACTGAAAATTAGGTGCTGGGCGTCCGTACTGGACCCAACTAAGCCTGGTTCTCCCAAGTTTTTTTTCCCCCTTTTCTCTCAAGGATGGGGTTTTGGTTCCTTGTCGCTGTCGCCTCTGGCTTGCTTAGTTGGGGACACCTGATTTTCAGTGATTATCGTCATCAACCAGGAACTGGTTCCCCGAACTCATGCTCCTCGTGACAGCCCCTCCTTGGCCGATTCCTCTGAGGAAGGATCTACTGACTATAGACGGGGCACCCTGTGGCACCCGTGCCCGGATTTGTGGAAACTCCACGTCTGGACCCTGGACGGGACACGGAGGTTCTAAGTGAGGTTCTAAGTGAGGTTCAAAGTGCCTATGCATTTAAATGGAACCTGTTCGTCGATTGGTGCTCTTCTCGAAGAAAAGACCCCAAAACATGCCCGATCAGAACCGTGCTTCTCTTTCTGCAGCAAGGGTTGGAGCAAAGGCTGTCTCCCTCCACTCTTAAAGTCTATGTAACTGCTATCGTTGCAAACCATGACCTTGTCGATGGCAAGTCTGTGGGTAAGCATGATCTGATCATCAGGTTCCTTAGGGGGGCTAGGAGGTTGAATCCACCTCTGCCTCCTACTGTACCCTCTTGGGATCTCTCTCTTGTGCTAAGAGCATTGAAAGAGGATCCCTTTGAGCCTTTCTCAGCAGTCGAGTTGAGGTTTACATCGGCTACATGCCCCCGGTTCCTACCACTCCTTTTAGAGACCAGATGGTGAGCCTCCAAGCACTGCCCTCAGAGGAGGCAGACCCAACCTTACGCTTGCTGTGTCCCGTCCGAGCACTAAGATGTCACGTTCGCTAGGTTCTATAGCCTTCGTGTTGAACCGGTTTCTTCCCATGTTCTCACCTCTAGCAGAGCTGAAGAGCTGGAGTAGGACCTGTTCGGTCGGCTTGGTATCTTCTCCAGGAATCCTTATAAGTAGACACTGTGAGTCCTCCGATCCCCTCGGCAGTCGGATATTGCGGTGCATCGACATTAGGCCCTTGAGGCAATGTATCCTTGAGAACCGCTAGAGGGCTGGGAACCCCTGAGTGTTAGCATGAGATCTCAGGTGGTAGAGATAAGATTACCTTCCCCAGTTGAGGGTCCAATTTCCTCCTATATTCCATATTCATTTTGTCATTGTGTAGTTCTCTCTTACTCTGAAAGAGAATGACATCCACACGTCCTTCATTGGAAGTCCCAGTGTCCAGTTACTTATAGTGGGGTACTGGTCCATGTGCAGAGTCTACCTTCCTACAGACCAAACACAGGGTGTTGGTGACTCTAACATGGGGCTGGAAGGGACAGTCTCTATGGCGCTTTGGTAGGGATCCCTTCTCATTGGTCAATTACTTTAAAGTGATTTTTTGACTAAATAATCATTTTTTTTCTGGATAGACCATCTCGATGGCTCATCAGCACCATTTGAGAGCAGAGCAGATGGCGGGATAGTCCACCTGGGCCGACCAGACAGGGACCACACCCTCCTGGGCTGACCTGACAGGGAGGCTGCCCTCCTGGACCGTCCAGTCTGTGACGGCGCCCTCCAGGGCCGAGCAGATGGCCACGATGCTACCCTCCTGGGCCGAAACAGATAGCGAAACTGCACAAAGGAGCACAGACAGGTTATTATAGGCCTTATCTGCCGAGTTCATACCTGAGACTGGTTCAGGGTGAGTGGTCCTGCCAGTTCGACGGCTCCTGGGGCTGGTCCAGGGCAGAGTGACAGCTCAGCAGCTCAAAGTTCAATGAAAGCCTCCATGGTTGATTCGGGGCTGAACAATAGTCCAACGACCTCCGTGGCCGATTAAGAGCAAAGCAAAAGTTCAAAAGCCTCCGTGGCTAGCTGAGGGCAGGACAAAAGTTAATTGACGGCCTCCATGGCTGGTTCAGGGCTGAACAGTAGTCCATTAATAGCCCTGGCTGACAGATTTGGCGGTGGTGCAGCCACCAGCGGAGGCCCAAGAGAATGTGTGCATCTGTTGCGCTTTTTTTTGCTCTGATTGGGTCTCGGGTTCCTGGTGTCTCTCTGGGATGCGTTGGATTGGTGGTCTTTTGTGGAGAAGATTAAAATGATAAGATACCAAATTCATGAACGAAATATGTGACATACACTTTGGCCTCTGATAGACCTAAACACATTTAAGATTCCTTTCTAAAATGTTGCACACTTTATCTCTGTCCCTTTGTTCATAAGGCAGAAAAAGAGCGCACTCTCCTTCGGAGTTTGCAGGGATGCGTGTCCGAAGCTGCGGTGACCTGGTTCACACACACAAATGTGAACAGCAGTTTTGGCAGTTCCCAGCAAGTAAATGAGGCTATTATTCATGTAAGTGAGTCTTTGTTTTTGTCTTTGTTATCGCATGTCAAACTTCATACTCGAAAACCAGATGGTCTCGATCCTCGTGACTTTAGCATTTGTGTGTTAATTGCGTTAACATCTTTGCAGCGCCATAAAATATAATGGGGGTATTTCCTGCTTCTAGTGAGAGAGGGGTGATTGCAGACATAGTGACGCCAGGAAGCGGGCGTGCTGTCTCCGTTTAGGCCGTTTGAACTTAAATTAATAATTCGATACGTCTAGTTACTTTGGTTCCCCACAGTCCCCCTTTTGCTCGTCGAGGTTCCCAGTGAGAATGTCGGCGGGCACTGGAACAACAGGCACAAGCAGAGAGAGAGAGATAGCAGACACACAGGAACACAAACACATTTCCATTGCTCACTGACTGGTGGTGCAAGGTTGTGGACGCATTACCACGTACTGGCTAGAGCTAGGTGGTACAATGCCAAATCGTCAATGTGTAGGATTGAGCCCTTAGGGACATTGATCCATAGCGTTTGATTGGGTAGAGTAATTTGTGTAGCTGTGTCGTGTTGGTCACATGTGAGGGTGGCGGTGCGTGCTGGGGTGTTGACCAACCATCGGTTCCTGACAATCTCAGCCTGTGTAGTTTCGACCTGGGATTGGGGTGTAGCCTCGGCAGGGCAGCTTGTGTCAGGCCTAATAGATTTGAGACCACAGATGCCTTAAGTGTTGTCTCTGACAAAGGGTTTGCATCTTTGTTGAGAGTGCACATTTTCAGATTTGGGGCCAGATACAGCTGATCATTCGCATCATGGTACGCTACGACCTCTGGCATGTGAATTTTCACATATGTATTGCTCTGCCAAAATCCCACATTTACCACATCCTTGAGCCGATAAATGTTATTCGAGCCAATGATGGACAAACTGAGGAGGAAGGCCAGATCGGCTGCTTCGGGGTCTACGTAGAGTGGAATGGCACTACCTAGGGAGAAGGCCAAATGTGTTTGAATTGCACTAGTAGGGCCTGTGGTGGCTGCACTGAGGACTTTCTCAATCAGGCTAAGTGGGATCAAATAATGTGGGATTCTACCCATGGCCAGACGATCAATTGAGGACCTTACTTCACGCAGCATGTCCGTCATGAGTTGAATTTGGGCTATGTCACTTTGCACGACAGAGAATAGTTTATTTATGGATTTGATGGTTCAGGTTTGGTTCAGGAGGGTGCTATGCATGTTTAAAACCGTGATGCTGCCGTTTAAGGACTTCCCAAAGGTTTGCAAGGCTTGGCTCTGGACTATTAGCTGTTGACGGATTTCGGGCATTTCGGCTTGAATTTTGCCCATGTGTCTTCGCACAGTGGCTAGATTCACGGCATTAGCGGTGGTCATGCCGATGTTAAACAGAGCTCCTACAGCCGTCGCAGCCCCCAATAAGGCGCCCACAAACCGTTTGGGACGCCGGTTGTAACCGCTTAATTCAGCCTGGGTTACAGTCATTTTCTGCAGTTGCTGCAGCATGTGAGTTATGTCAGCCTGAACATGGGCAAGTGCTTCCCGTGTCCAATGGGAGCCGGCCCAGGTGGTTTGAGAGGGCAAGTGGGTGTAGTCAGCTCTGACAACATCACAGGGGTTTAGCCGGACATACACCTTTTGAGTGTATGTTTTGCAGTTCATGATCAAAAACCCCCGGTTGCTCGCTCGCGACGCAGGTCCCAACGACGCGACCTCTGGTTGGGGGGTGACCCCCATCACGCAGAGAATCTGATCATTTTCCTAGTGACAGAAGAGCACAAGCAATCACGACCTGGTTAGTGATTAGTGATGAGGATTGAGTTACGGCAATAGGCCAGAGTATTTAATGACTGCATTACGACTTGATCTACACTAGCTGGTGGCCGAAGTCAATCTGAATTCTGTGACCTGAGGGGAAATCTGGGTTAAGTACGGTCTTACGGAGAGTTTAAAAAGAGACAGAGAAACAGGGAAAAATTAGGGAAAACGAAAACTTGTGACTTGTGAAGTGGGTTCCTCGGTCTGAGTTGACCACAGTGTGTTGGCGGTGGGTGACGACATCAATAGATGGGTTGGGTGGGAGGGATTCACATGTCCAGAACACTCCGTGCAATGCACCCACTTTGGCGAGGGCATCAGTTTGATCATTGAGGTCTTTGGTTTCTGTGTCTGTGGTTTGACACTGTGACTCTTTGACACTGTGGTGTTTACTGACTGGAGGGACAGAGGCTTGTGGACTTGTGTCCACATCTTGAACTGTTTAAAGTCTATTAACGGCTCAAAGCGATTAAGCAGGTCCTTTCCAATGAGCAGTGGATATGTCTTTAGTGGGGAGACATATAGTGGGTGAACAAGGTCTGTAGGTCCCAGTGTCAGGTGAACTGGGGCAACCTGTTTTAGTTGGAGGCCCGTGTGAGAATATGCTTGAAGATTTAACTCACACCTTTGAAGTCTGAGGTGGCCATGGAGCTTCTGGGTTCTTTCTTGGATTTCTTCCAAAAGTTCTGTTGACAACAGGGTGATGTCGGCTTCCGTGTTGAGGAGGGCTTCGACTTTAATGTGGCGTTCGATGATGATGGAGAGGTAAAACTTCTTTGCAATACCTTTCTCTATGAGGTTCCCCAGGAGTTGTGGGACTGGAGTTTGGGATGAGAGAGGGAGGATGTCAGGGCTGAACTGAGGTTCTTCGGAGGAGTGGCAGACGACCAAGACAGCACTTTCTGGTACCCAAGAGGGTTCAGTGGCAGGTGTTTGAATCAGGGATCTGAAGCATCTGTGTTTGAGTTTGTGTCTAACTCTGTTGTGTTACTTTCAGATAGAATTTCTTGTCCCCCTGATGAAGTTTGCACATCTGGGCTGCTTGACATGCCTGGAGCGAATTTTGTGATGTTTCGGGTGATTTAGTCAAGGTCTTTAAGGTCCAGCCCGTGTGATGTTCTCTGGCAGTTCATTGGAGGGAGCCGGTAAGTGTTTAGGCTTCACCTCCTCGCCGCTGTGATCACGTGTCCATTCAGGAACAGGGGACCCGGTCCTTCTTGCCAGTGGTGAGCTTGGCACCCTTTGTGTCCATGATGGCTCTGGGCGCAGTTCGTAGGCATGTCGAAATTCCTCTTTGACACTGTCAGACTCCTCTTTGATGTAGTCCAGCTGTTGTGCTAGGCGGCTGATCTTGTTCCTTGTTTCGTTGAGGTGAGATTTTGCTGGTTTTTCTCTGAGGTCAATCTTTGCCTTGTTTAGTAGCTGCTCTGCATACTGTAACTTGTCAGTGGCATCATTATAGTCTCTTTCCATTTGTTTAATTTCCTGCGTAGTGGCAGTGAAAGTCCTTTAGCCTGTTGACCTCCTCTGCATCCTGTTCCACTTCCTCCGACTTTTCCTGTCATTCCTGAGCCTCCAGTTCCATCTGCTCGATGCGTCGCTGTGAGCATGTCAGCTCCTGTTGGAGATGGGCGGTGTGCCTGTCGCTCAGTTTGAGGGAAGCGATAAGTGTGTGGCTTAAGGAGCTTTAGCCAGGTCTTTGTGGCTGAAACTTTGACTTGGGTCCTGTTGCATGAGGCAGGTTATTTTGTCATCCAGCTGGTGTGTGTCTGGTGCTGTAATGTCTCTGCAGCTTTGGGTAGGAGGCTGCTTGTTGCTACAGTTAGCCAGGTTTCTAGATCCTCCCAGTGATCGGCGTAGTCTGTTGTTCGAGACATATTGCGATGTGGTGAGGGGGAGTTAGAAACGTTACTGACACAGACCTGGAAAAGAACAAAACAACAAACAACAGGGCAAGGCAGGTGTAAGGGTGCGGTGTCTAGTGTGATGTAGTGTTGGGTGTGTGATGTGCCGGTGGGCGTGGTTCTCTGCTACTGCGGTCCTCTGGTGGATGTGCTTCTAACTGGCTTTCTGGGGGAGACAATTAGAGAACACACACAGGGAGACAGCTAGAGAACACGGAGAGTGAGTTTTCTTTCAAAGTAACACAGTTATATCAAGGTACTTAGGGTTTGTTATTTAGTGTAAACTAAATCAAATTAGCTCAATAATTAATGACTAGAATTTTGGAAGGGTGTTACCAAAAATTTTGAGTAATCAAAATTACAGTAGTATCTTGATAAAACCTTGATTTACTATGGTTGAGGTAGTAAAATAGGTTTAGGCCAGTTGTTGATTAAATGTATGCAGTTGGTCTTGCTATGGAAGCAGTTTCTGAATAAATTAAATAAATGGTGGCAGTGATATAAATAAACCAACCCTTAATTGATTGTAACTGAAATTAAAATTTTGAATCGCCAACAGAAATTAATGATTAAAATTTTAATTAGGCATTATTAAAATTATAAAAGCAATCACAATTAAATTACATCAACAAATAGCTTTGGAATAGGGAGGCTTAACCCTAAATAGCAATGGCTGAGATTAGAATTTCCAATCAATAACTGTGGTTAAGGATTAAAATTCAAACTTGTTATTCAAATTTGTGAATGTAATTATTATAAAATTACTCAATTTTAAATTACTCAAATTACTTAATTGAAATATCAAAACAATAATGGCAGCTGCTGATTCAGATTCAATAAAATTGTCATCCAAAGTTTCAGAACAATTATCAAAACATCTACCAGAAAATGTTGTTGCAATGCCAATAAAAGGAAACATAATCTCATTTAGGAAATGACATTTAAATTTCAAATTATAACTGCAAGGATCCCTAGTTACTGCACTTGATAAGGGTAATGCAATCGAATTGATGACAAGTTATTATTGAAATGAAAATCACAGACCAATATTGATGGCAGATTAAACATTTGTCAAAGCTCTTTCAGTAAGAGGAAATGATAGTAAAGGGAAAAGTGTGAGAAGATGAGTTATTATGAGTTATCCCGCTATTGTGATTATGACACTACACACAAACCGCATGTAAAGGTTAACGTTAGGCAAGCAGTGCAGAGGTGGTCGAAGTACACAAATCAAGTACTTGAGTAAAAGTACAGATCCATACTATTAAACATTACTCCAGTAAAAGTGAAAGTACTCCTTTTTCGATTTTACTTGAGTGTAAGTACTTAAGTAAAAAAGTACCGCAATATTTTACGGTCTACTTAATTTTATATAGCAAATATTTTTTCATAATCTTACTGCTCAAAATACCTGGGATTTTTGACGAGCATGATGCAGTAATGTTTAATGTAAAGCTTACACTGCAATGTACCTGAGAGAAAACAGTTTTAAGAGTCTAATTTTCACCTGTAAGAAAAAGGTGTTTTTAAGCATAGGCTATTGTTTTGCAGAATGTCACAGAACATTATCTTTGACATGAGAATAAGTTAGGATAAACATTTGAAGAAAAATAATATATTTTCTTTTTTTTTTTCTCAAACCTTGTCTCTGTTGTAAACACTCATGGACAAATGCCCCCAGAGTGCATTACTTCACCATTGTACACACAACTGTTACTGTAGTTACTTTAATATCAAATCCTTTCTTTTTCCCCTCAGATGTTATATATAAACTATTTGGACATGATCTAAAGCTTATCATAATCTAAAGCATTATCTTAGCTAACTATCAGCATTAACGTTAGATAACAATATTTAGTCCTACTTATTTTCAGTATATGGTTATGAATAAACATTAATATCTGTCTACTTGGCCAGTTGATAAACAATATAAACACACACAAGGAGCTAAATGCGTAGCATTTTAATAAAACTGCTAACGTTACAGCAGCAGGGAATACGAAAGTTCTTTCACTTAGAGACACTGATGTTGATGTGTCTGCATTCATTTCAGCGGACTTAAATAGGTCGCCCTTTACTGCTGTGTAACAAACTGACAACTTTTACTTAAATATGATTTTCAGTTAATGTTAGTAACTTCACACATCTTCAGTCACGTGCGCCAGTTGTTCGGTTCACTGGAGACTCATTCTGAATGGATCGTTTGAATCCGTGAGCGGTCGAATCTCGAACAGCTGCAATCGGATCGTTCCAATCGAGAATGGATCGTTTGGTGAGATTTCGAAACGATTGAACAGGTTCATTAAAAAGAATCAGTTTGTTAATGAATCGCTCGTCTGCGTCTCGCTCGGAGTATGTGATATATAAGTAATGATGTGTTTTAAGAAATGTAGTGAAGTAAGAAGTACAATCCTTTGCTTAGGAATATAGTCAAGTAAAAGCAAAAGTTGCTAAGAATAAAACTACTCCAGTAAAGTACAGATACCTGAAAAATGTACTTAAGTACAGTAACAAAGTACAAATACTTTCTACTTACAAATACTTTTCTGTTACTTCTAGCTTTAGCTCGGACACTGTGTTTGTTTACAAGCGTTCCAATATGGCGCTGACGGTCTGCGCATGTGCTCTTGAAGTCATTGAGCGTCTCTGAGTTTTGGAGTTCCTCTGGACTTTGCCACTCTCTCTGGGATGCGTTGGATTGGAGACCTTTTGTGGAGAAGATGCAACGAGTGGATGTTTCTTTTCGGACACATGAACACAGATGTAGATGTTCACGTCCTTTTGGTAAAAAGCGTATACTTGTTGGCACTGTGCCACACATTTTAACCTGTGGAATTCTGTCCCTCCCACAAAGTGTGAAGGCCAATCCGTGAGCGTCACGGGCGGTCTTTTCCCTGTCATTGGTTTTCCTCAAATACATATTCTGGTTCATTAACATGTATTAAGGCACAGTCTGGAGGAGGGTGTTCCCAATGTTTGATATCTAACTTTAATAAAGTTTAATAACTTCTCTCAGGTTACACATATCGATCACCCATACCTAAAAAGGGATTCCACATATTCACAGCTACCTTTTCATATCAAGCATGCCTAGGTAACTTCCTGTCTGCATTTCATTCATTCATTTCTTCATTCATTCGTCATACAGATACACATTAAATGATAAGATACCGAATTCATAAACGAAATATGTGACATACACATTGGCCTCTGATAGACCTAAACACATTTAGGATTCCTTTCTAAAATGTTGCACACTTTATCTCTGTCCTTTTGTTCATAAGGAAGAAAAAATGCGTGCTCTCCTTTGGAGTTTGCAGGGATATGTGTCTGAAGCTACGGTGGCCTGGGTCTCACACAAACACACACATGTGAAGAGCAGTTTTGGCAGTTCCCAGCAAGTAAATCAGGGTATTGTTTATGTAAGTGAGTCTTTGTCAAGGTTCCCCCTATCGTATGTTAAAGTTATACAGATGGTGTCGATCCTCGTAACTTTAGCGTTTGTGTGAAGTGCGTTAATGTCCGAAGAGCCATTGATTCACAGGCCAGAGTGTGGTCCGACGTGTGAGAAAAACAACAGGGGGCTTCTTCACAGCATCATAAAACATATTGAGGGTATTTCCTGCTTCTAGTGATAGAGGGGTGATCGCAGACATAGTGACACCAGGAAGCGGGCTTGCTGTCTCCGTTTAGGCCGTTATGAACTTAAATTAATAATTTGATGCATCTAGATACGTTGGTTCCCCACATGCACATCGCTTTAAAATCAGTGGCCATCTTGGGCAGGGACCTGGATTCGGGGATCATCTTATACAGTGCCTCGAGCTCTGCGGCCATTTTGTGCAGAACCTTGGGCGCGATGGCGTGGCGACCAGCTCTCGTGTAGACTCAGAATCAATGGCCCTCGGGAGCAGTGGTTCTCTCGTGTGCGAACGGAGTTCGCCGGATGGCGAGACGAGAGCCGGGCATCGGAGGATAGTCTCCTGAGTGCTGACGCTGTGATAGCACGAAAAAACGCTAAGGTGCGAAGAAAAGAGACTGGAAATCGCCCTCTTACCGCAGACAGGGGTGTAACGCTGCTGGATCCTTTGTGGCTCGTCAATCTGTCACAGGAATGACGCGAGGAAACATTTTAGAAAGGAATCCTAAATGTGCAGACTTTTCTACTCCAGACTCAGTCCACTGCTTCCACAGGTCCCCCAAGGTCTGGAATTTTTCCTTCTCCACAATCTTCCTCAGGGTCCCGTCACCTCTTCTCGTTGTGCAGTGTTTTCTGCCACACATTTTCCTTCCCACAGACTTCCCACTGAGGTCCCTTGATGCAGCACTCTGGGAACAGCCAATTTGTTCAGAAATGTATTTCTGTGTTTTACCCTCTTGCTTGAGGGTGTCAATGATGGCCTTCTGGACAGCAGTCAGGTCGGCAGTCTTACCCA
>JAUYWG010000045.1:4115041-4130808 GCA_034779775.1 Enteromius afrohamiltoni
ATCTCCACACCATTGCATTCAGTTTTTATTCACAATTTGTTTAGTGTCCCAACTTTTTTGGAATCCAGTTTGTATTTTAAGCTGTTGTTGCTGCTTTGTAATCTACATATGTTTGTATGGATGTTAATAGCTTATCTTTGGGAATACTTTAGAAAACAAGTTATGAACCAATTCTCATTAATGAATAGTTACTTATTAGCATGCATATCACTAGCATACTGGCTTTTTATTAGTACTTATTCACATATTAATGTTATATGGCTATAGCAGCACAACCGTAATATAACCATATATTACAGCACTCTGATATACAGCCATATTTCAAGTCCATGAGCATGCTATTGCATTTATTCAACAGTCTGACGGCATGGCCTTGGAAGGCCACCGAGGAGCAAGGACTATGAGAGGCCATGGCGGATCAGGAGCCTTGAAAGGCCAAGGTGGATCAGGAACTGTGGCGGGTCAGGAGCTGCCTGCAGCCGTGATGGCCCAGGAGCCGGCTCACAAGGCTGGTGCGGGTGAAGCAGGTAAACATAAATAACTAAACAAGAAACTGAACAGAACCAAATAAGGAAAAACAGGAAGACAAGTAAATAAAAGCAAAACTAAACTGTGACAGACAAAGCAAAGACATAAAGCGTGACAGACATACTATCCTTTAATCTGTTAATTTGAATGACGGAACATTTACTAAACAACAACAATCATCATTAAAATTGTTAGACAATTCAGTCAAACATACAGAGGCAGCACTAAAGAAACATAAAATAGAACGGTTTGAGATTCAGAACAGATCAGAGTGAATCAGACACTTAAGATTTGATCAGAACATTAAAACATGAGGAGTTAAATTCACAAAGAGGCCTCAAGACAACAGGAAGTCATAAATCAGCAAATGACACCCTGTTGCCTGCCTGATGCAAACAGATCCAAAAGACATCATCACAGGACATTTTGCAACATTAACACAAAAGAACACTTATTGAGAATCTCAACTCAGGAAGGAGATTGTCAATATTGGGCAAATAACCAATATGATGGTCAAAGAGATGCACAGCATGTTCTTCACATGTAAACCCATTTTAATCAAACCTTTTAACCTTTGGTCTGCACAGAACTGATCTTACTTTTGCAAACTAGCACAGAAACAATGCTCAGAATAATCTTAACAGGACATAAATAACTGACTGCATATTATATGTAACCCACACATTTACTGTAACTATCATGTGCTAATCACTCACTGCACTGCACCAAATGGAAAAGATGAGACGATCAGGAGACTAACATGCCAACCAACATACTTGTATTGTCACTCACCTGCTTCTCTACTGTGCCCACAGTCTGTGGAGAGATATGATACTTACCTGAGCTGCCCACCATCTGTCTACGATCAGGGCGATCATTAGATGCACTGTCTGCCATAGCAGGGATCAGGGATATTGCTGCATCAAAAACTTTGTTTATCTCTTATGTTGATTCTGTGAACTGTGTGATCTACTCCCCTCTGTGTTACTCTAATAAATATAATTTATTATCATTGCGGTCTCCCAGAACTGTCCGTGAGCGTTACAGAAGCTCAGCCCTTAACCAAAAAGGATTCACCCATGCTGACACGGAAGAAAATGATCAGCCCTGAGGAAATCCACTACCAAATGTGCCATCTTATGGGGTTCCATCAGGGAACAAAGGGAATCCAAAGGGAATCCCGTTGCACAAAGGTAACGCAAGTGTTAGATTCGTTTATGTTTCTTAGGTTCATCCAATAAAGCCATATTTATAATTGAATATAGAAGTATAAGTTAATGTCTTACTAATAGTGTTTTCACTATGTTTGTGAAGCCCGGGTGAACTTTTAAGTTAAGTGTTAATTTAATTTATTTAATTTTTCTAATGGTTATATTTATGTTTATGTGCATTTGGAGTTTCATATGTATGTACAATGTAATTTTATTTTAAAACAAAAAAGAAAGACAAAATATGGGTGTGGGGTTACGTAAGAAGTGTCTAAGAGTTGTGAGGAAAATAAAAGAGGGGAGGGACAACGAATAAAAAAAAGGACAGAGTTGAGGAAGAGGGAAGAAGGAGACAAGCTATGACAGTTAGAGAAAAGATAACTGATTAAAAAGTTTGGTATATGGTTTCTTTGAGGAGGAGGGGATAGAAGTTTGCCCCTAACTCATCAGAAGACAGAACTTTGCGTTCGATTCTCACAAATGAGCATTTATGTTACATGTAAGAGACGAGTATTTTAGCGGTTGTGAAAACAAACTGCCAGTCACATCTCTCAACAACTAAAGCCACCACAGACATCCCAGATAGCGCCCTGAGATACCAGGAATTCTCAGTGGTTCCTCTGGCAGCGTGGGATATGCTTGCTGCCCTGCTTTCCGTCTACTTTCTCTGCTATCTCCCAGGTTTGACAGTGCGTCATAGAGACACCGATTGCGTGTGTCTGATTGAAACACCGGTAAGACTGTCATTTATTTTGTTTGCTCATTGAGTGAAGTGGCAAATCATTTATGCCTCAACGAACCCCAGCACCGTCTCAGGCCTGCAACAGGGTATGAGTTTATATATGGCCATTTTGAATGTTTAAAAGACTGTTGAGTGATTTCGTTTGTGATATCTGTTGAATTTGAGCATCGATCCACATGTGTGTGATATTTGGAACATTTTATACAATTGCAGTTCAATTGTTGTGTGACAACTGAGTTTGTTATAGTTATTATTATTTAATTTTGTTTTAGTAAAGCGACCCAGTTCTATTTCTTTTAACAGCCTAGGTGGTTATTTTGAGAGCTAATAGGTCTACAGGCATTATGGTTTTGTCAATGTGAGATGCTCCCGCAACATTTCAACGTCTCGTGAAAATAGTGTTAGCCGGTGTTCCTAACTGTAATACCTACCTTGACGATCTTGTTGTTTATTATTCCAGCTGGTCAGAACATCTTGCCCTGTTAAGGATTGTCTTTGAGAGATTGGCAAAAGCATCACTAACACTGAATCTGGCTAAATGTGATTTTGTCCAAGCGACTGTCACTTATTTGGGGAAGGAAGTTGGGAAAGGACAGGTTCGACTTGTTGAAGATAAGGTTAGTGCTATTGTTGAGTTTCCTGCCCCGAACACCCGACGCAAATTACGTAGGTTTCTCGGCATGGCCGGTTACTACCGTAGTTTTTGCAGGAATTTCTTTTCTGTGGTGGCCCCCTCCTGCACAAACTGTCAGAAACGGTCTCAGGGAAGCTCAACTGCATGCTTGTTGTCCTTTGGGGTCTTGACCTGACTCCAGCTTGTCGCCGTAACAGACTTGAAAGGGCAAATGCTCACATTCGATGGCGTCTGGCACGTTGCAAAGCAGAAGTGCTCACTATCACACATTTAGACTGATTTGTGAACAATGTTTGATAGAAATGGTAATGTTGTGTATCTGGAATGAATTTTAGATCTTTAAGTCCATCTCATGAAAAACTGAAGCAGAAACAAAGGTGTTTATATTTTTGTTGAGTGTATATAACCCAGCGATCAACCTACATCACTGTAACGTGAGAAGCCATTATACTTACCCGTGTATACTCACCTGCAATACTCACCTGTCTCCCAAGCACACTACTCGCCAGCCCGCTCTCCACAAACATCTCCTGCATCTGAAAAGAATCCTCGGAAATAGGATTGTCTCACGGAGCTAACTCACCTCTATCAAGGGAAAAAGTCTACTACAGTATTAAGTGGATCTGAAAGACAGATCACTGAAAGACAGTTCATTGATATCTCAGTTGAATCACAACGCCTTTTTCACTTGTCATTTTTTTACTTCTGCCTCCAGTCTCCTTCCTGCAGAGCGTTACAACTTAGTATAAAACAACGTAGTTTAAATAAATGATGCCATAGTTTTGCCTGCAGTGTTTCCCCTTAAAACTATATTAAAGAAAATAATAACCAAAATGTACTTACTTACTTTCTTAAACGTAATTACTTACAAGGGAACACAGCTAAATAAATGTAATAATATAATAAAATATACTGTACTGTACTGTACTGTACTGTACTGTACTGTACTGTACTGTACTGTACTGTACTGTACTGTACTGTACTGTACTGTTTTGCATATAGTCGCGGCAGTCGTAGCCTAATGGATAGAGAGTCGGACCTGTAACCCAAAGGTTGTGGGTTCGAGTCCCAGGTCCGGCAGGGATTGTGGGTGGGGTTAGTGAATAATCAGCGCTCTCTCCACCTTCAATACCACGACTGAGGTGAGACCCTTGAGCAAGGCACCATTCCCCCAACTGCTCCACAACAAAGTTGTGACAATATTTTCTCTTATTTATTTTAATCTATATTAAAGTAAACAATGACAATGATTATAATAATAATAGTAATTACATTTCCAAAGATGCTACAAACAAATCATATCCATGAGCAAAACCTTTTTTTCCAACAATGCTGTTTTTTTTTTGTTTGTTTTGTTTTTCAAAAAAACAAATGAAAAGGAAATCATATGTTGCCATTGCTACACCATGATATATCAACCATAATTAAATGCATAGCTATTTATGTTGTTACATTTTGTATTTAGCAAATGTAAAGTTCAGAATGGCTAAACAATGAGGACAATTAAAAAGACATAAGGTGAGAAAACGGAAACATATCATTTTGTTCCAACTTTTTTTTTTTTTTTAACAATGCTCAAGTGAAGCCAAAGATAAAGATCTAACATGTTTTTCTGGCGCCAATACGTTAAAAGAGAAGGGTGTATGCTTGTGGAGGGTGGAAGGTTGGGGATGTAGAGAGACTGAACAACAAACACCTCTGGCAAGCGAAGCAGAGAGTTAGTGTGGCGTGCATGCAATCCATCTGGGGAATGGTGGAGCTTTAAAAGACGGCGTTCAGTGGCTGAGAGCGTTCCTGGGCTTCAGGCTGCCTCCATCCTGTTTATGATTTCACAAGCATGGAACTCATTACACATCCTCTATGCGCTCTGATCCATGCTCAGTGCTCCAAAACTCTGCTAGAATCCCCGGAAAGAAGGCAATTTGTTTTCCACACAGGGATGGGAGGGTGTTGCTTCCTCTTTCTGTTTACACTCGCTGAACACGCAGAAAAGTACCTGACATCACAACGAATAAAACAGCTGCAAAGTTTGATCAGTGCCAAATGCCTGGTGATGATTGCCTAAGAGTATCACAAATTCAGATTAGTAAAATAAGTAAAATATTGATTAACAGAAAAAAAAAAAAAAAAAAACCTGACGGGTGTCTCAAAATACATTCTTATTTAGCGTTAAACACTTCCTTACTTATACCACCCGCACATGCAAGCTGTGATTGTCTTCAGAAATCGAGCACTCAAAAAATTTATTGCATAGAGATGTAAAGCATGCTTTGGTGATGTCTGCTCACTGAAACATCTTAAAATTTTTATTACACAAGATGAAACACTGGCAGTGTTTGACTTTAATAGAGTCTCTTTTATGCAACTTTTTTTTTGTTGTTGTTGTCTGTTTGACTGTATGATGTAAGCTAAACTCATCACAAAAAATAGCGATTCTGTCATCATTTACTCAACCTAAAACCTGCTTGCGATGGCAGTGATCTCATATTTTGGGGGAGAGTATTTAATAAGACCTCATCTAATTATGACAGCAAATAAGGATATTCTTGCTACAATTTTGTACTTTTAAATGCCAACGGCACTTCTGTTTTATAGTTATTATTAACATTTATTTATTGTGTGTATGAATTACTGCAAATATGTTATCAAAAACAGCAGTATTTAAATTAAGGCATAACTGTTAACCGTTTATTATTATTATTATTATATATATATTTTTAATGTAATCAAATAAAAACTGCTATTAGTCATAGTTTATTATCATTATTATTAGTATTATTAGAGTATCTACCTGTATTACTATTGTTATTATTATTATTACAGCATCTATCTGTACCTCTTTTTTATCAACTAGTAGTTAATACGTATTGCAAGTTTACTCCTTACCAGTAGATGGAGCACAAAAGTTAATTTAATTCAAATGTTTAATTCAGTCCAGCAGTGAGATGGGTTAAGACACTTGGCAATGTTTGAAAAAGAGAAAGACTGTGCTTTTTTTCTCCCCTCTTTGCTGCTTCTTTCTTGGTTGACCTGTGAAAAGAAACTCATCATCATAACCCATAAAAACAAATGCTGCCAGGCCTGTATCAGCAGTCCACACAACTGTATTACTTACATTCAGGAAAAAATAATGTGATATGTTCCTCAGCACAAGCAATGCTGTATGATTCCCACTGCTGACAACGCACATTGATGGAGGTTTTCAGGTCCCTGATCAGTAATTCTAGCATTGCCACAAATCCTGGGTCCACAGCACCTTGCATTTCAGCATAGTGGTATCGGCTGAGAAAGAGATAGAAATTAATAAATTGGCACTCTTGCATTTAAATAGTGGGATTGACATTTTCTAAGGACTTTAATCGTTTACAAAACACTGATTTTTAATGCCACCTGCTTCAGCCTGAAGAGCTTCACACACTTAATAAATTGACTCACACACATTCACATCACAGCTGCAGTGCTATTGTACAGTTGTGTTTACAATCCTACAAATAAATAACTTGTGCTGGCTTGGCTTGAGATAGTGTCATGTGGATTTGTGTTTATCAAATAGAAAATTGTACTGTGCAATTTCCATGCATCAATTACTTAACTGAATATTAATTTAATTGCTCTTTAAAAACATGTACTGTAAATACCATGATATACAGTTTGTATGAGGTAAGCATTAGATATTAGGCTTCATCATCTGATATAATCTTTTTTCTTTTCTTTTTACACTGGTAACACTGCAGTAAAGGGACCAGTTCTCACTATTAACTAGTATCTGTGCATGCCTATTATTAACATATTGTCTAATTTTAAGTACTTATATAGCACATATTGTGCATGGCCATATTCTACATCCCTAATTCAATGTAGCTGAGAATAGATTATGTCTTTTAGATTTTCTCTTGTTCATGCAGCACACAGAATGGTCATATCTGATTTTGTGGTATTTAGTAATGCAGGGCAGACAGCTTCATAATAACTGGTATCATATGGTCTGTCTAGTCTTGTTTGATCTGATACAAATTAGAACCTCTTGTCATGCCGAAGGGAATAAAATTAGATCCTCTAAATGTGGAGTAGGGTTTACGTATGGTCTATGACAGCGTATTTTGATAGAATATACTGCAAGACAATACTCTCTCAGCTCTGAGGTCAAGCACACATTTCATGGAAATAATATTTTCTAGTCCAGTTGATGGAACTGTGTGAAACTAAATGGTTCATCTTGGTTATATTTGATATGATGTAAAGGCAATTGACACTATTATTACACCATTCTTTTCTAAAGCTCTGCAACAATTTAAAGTGGACTGGAGCTATACTGTTCAAACTGTATTAAACTCAATATACGAAATCTGTATATTATGCAAGAATGAGGTAACATTTTTTGTCATTGTTCTAAAACAATCAAAATATGGCAAAATAAGAAAAATGAAAGATACTGAAAAAAAGAAGATGGGATGTAGAAAAGGAAGGACACTAAAAGAGGGATGCACTGTACAGTAATTATGGAAAGACATGCATTGAGCAAATAGAAGGTGCAGGTGAAAAAGAAATATATTTAAATTGTGCTTTTTTTATATAAAATTATAATATACTAAATGCATATTAAATGTATTATTTTGGAACAACTTTAAGTATATTAAGTGTATTTTAAGATATATTTAAGTTCAACTTTATATATTTGCAATATATTAAATGAATTGAAAATGTCTTAAAAATACATTTAAAATGTACTTTTAATACTTCAAGAACTACATTTAGAGAATATTTGAAATATTGTTTTAATGTACTTCAAGTACATCTAAATTGTATTACAGTTCATTTGAAATGCATTAGCATTACACTAGCATATTATATTATTATTATATTTTTTCCCAGTATATATACACACATAGATATATTTAAAACTTTAATGCATTATATATTGTTGTGCACATTACAGATATTCAGAGTACATAAAAAAGTACAGCAGCATAATATAACAACTATTTGTAACACTTGTCCTGATGGTGGCTGAGTCTGTAGAAACTAACCCGCCGCGCCGTGCAAAATCACCGCTGTGCCTGATTCACCAGTGCGGTTGCCAGATCTGTGGAAAAACCCTGCGGTTCCCAAACCACAAAAAAGGTATTCCAATCCTGTTTCATGGCGAGAGGGGCCGTGTTTAACCCTATCAGTGCCAGTCACTCAACCCAGTGCACTGTTTCGCATCCAGTCGGTACCAGTTTCACCACTTGGTGTACGGTATGATGCTCAGTCGGTTCATGTTTTACAGCTGGAAGAGCTGCCACCCATCCTAGCGATCCCTGATCCACTAGTGATGGGTTTCACCATCACTTCAGTCTGACCCGGTTACGCAGCCTGAAAAGCTGCAGAAGGCCCTCATTGTTCCCAGCCAAGTTTTAGTGGGTCCTAGCCCCATAGAAACGATACGAGGGGTCGTGCCATTTCCCATCTGTCCCAGGTTACGCAGCCTGAGAAGCTGCAGAAGATCCTCATGGTGTCAGGCCAGTCAGGAACGGGTCCCACTCTCGATTTACGGTATGAGGAGCCGTATTCCAAAAAGTTGGTCTGCGATTTGAGTATTGCATGGCCGGATCCTCCAGACGCTGTCTGTGATCCTGAACCTGAGTGGCCGGATCCTCCAGATGCTGTCTGTGATACTGAACCCGAGTGATCCAGATCCTCAGCTACTGAACTCACCCGAGCTCCATGAAGACTGTGAGCCGCCAGAATCCGTGTGTGACTCAAAGACTCCATCGTGTCCGCCAGTGGCTGCACGACCACTGGAGACGTCGGCTTTAGCCGTAGAATCTCCAGAGTCCCCATTGGTGGCTGCAGTGCCCATGGAGGTCCCTGAGTTATGATCCCACCCAGGTGGGCTGCTCTGCCGCCTGCTCCACCTTGGAAGGCAAATTAACTGTTTGGTCAGCTCAGGAGAGCACCTACGTCGCACGGCAAGCCCAGGTGGGCTGTTCTGCCCAGCCTGGATAAATCTAAATTACAATGCAGTTTTCTGAAAATAAAAAAAAAACATACTGAAAACATACAGAGGTAAGTAGCAGTGTGTGTACAAAGACAACAAAGGTAAAAGTTCAAGCAAGAGAACAGGGCGGGACGGAGGGTGTTTTGTGGATGAGGAGATGATGTAGGGATGGTGAGGAAAACAGGGGATGATGGCAGGATGTGGCGAAGAGATGGGAGGATGATGGTAAGGATGATGGCCTGGTGTTTGGCACATGGCACAGACCCAGAGCTGACAACCCACAGCAGAGTCGAGTAAGGAGTGAAGATATAGATGTTGTGGCTGCTGAAATTTGGGGTCCAAGCGATAGAGACAGAGCTGGTGAATCTGAAGACACAGGCGGAGGGCCAATGGAGCTGAGCATCACTGGTGGAGCCAGTGCACTAGGGATGTAATGACTGACTAAGAGGGAGCCGGTGGGACGAGGTCACTTCTTTGAGTTCGACTGGATCTGTGAAAGAAAAAAATAATTGATATACAATTAGAAAAAAATCATTTTGCATCCATTATTGATTATTTATCATTTGCATTGATATTTATTAAAATTATTTGTTGACATCTCAGTTTACCTTTTGACAATCTCCTCATCAACCATGACATATGAGTGACTCATCCTCTTGTTTGTCATCACTGTACAGCACTCTGAGTTACACTGAACATAAGATCAGACATAACGTTAGCCCAAAAACATCACTTTCACACTCAACAACAACAAAAGTACAAACTCAATGATTTTTTGATAAAGTATAATGAGTTTTGATAAATTATTCAATAAAGCAACTTGTGTATATTACAGGGTATGCTGATTATAGAAAAGGAAGCACAAATGATCTACCTGGAATGGACATATTCCTTAAAATTTTCTACCAAGATTGACCAAACCACCTCCATTAGGCCTAATTCATACAGTAAATATCTAATAACGTTAGTGTTATGTTACCTGAAGTTACAGTGAGGTTTCTGGTAAAAAGAAGACACCGCTAGGCCTATATTTTTTAATTAATGTCATCACTCATCCTTAAGACGCTCCAAAACGACACTTTCGTTCATCTTCAAGAAATGCTTGTGTTCCTATGATGATTCAGCAAAGATGTTTATGTTTCAATAGTACAGCGAAAAAACATCACCATGTAATCCATATAAATCGCATGTCTTCCTCTAAGTGCTCTAAAGAGACACGATATAACTACTTACATTTAGACTTATATTCACATTTAAGGGACATTTGCACGCGCATCATATTTTACATACTGAGGTCTCCAGTGTGGGGTTGCCACCTTCAAGGAGTCAAAATAAGGGACACCCATGCATGAAAAGTCGCTAGATGACGTCATGTGTCAATTTGCATATTATCTTGCTTCTCTGTGGTCACATAATGTAATTTAATGCACCCAAATTCTCAATATAACTGTTTTCAATTGAATGAATATGAAATATTGACATAAGATCTAGACAATGGCTATGCTGTGATTTTGGTTATATTTGCATGTAAAATAGTTATTACATTATATCTATTTAAAAAAAAGGGGAGGAGGAGGGTTTTGCAAAAGCGAGATGAGGATGAATGGGGAAGCTTGATCGTAACCGGGAAATTGATTAGTTGATTGATAACATCTGCGGGCAATTCGTCCAGCCATCCACTCGAAAGTATGTTATTGTCAAAACATTTATTTAAATATGCATGTTGGCAATACAAAGGTATTATAAACATACTACTTGAATTTAAAGTATATTTTTAATACATTTAATACTACATATTTTTCACCTGGGTACTGTTGGGTAGAAGACAGAAAGGATAGTTAGAAGGAAGGATGTAAGAATGAAAGAAAAAACATTGGAAGGAGGGATTTATGGAAGGACATTAAAATTAGGGACAGAAGAAATTACATTATACAGAAAAGATATAAAGACATTGATGGATGGAAGAAAGAATGGAAGAAAGGACATTGTAATGAAGGAAACAAGAAAGGACACCGAGTGAAAGGTTGGAAAAAAGGCATTGAGATAGGGACATAAGGAATGATGCTGGAAGAAAGGACACTGAAAGAAAGAAGGGAATGACAATGAAAAGGAAGGAAAGCTGTAAGGAAAATACTAAAACGAAACTAAGTGCACAAAAATACATTTTAAAGGAAAAACGACGGAAGGATGTCATGAAGGACAGACACTGAACATACCAGGGGAGGAGGAAAATATATATATAACACACTCACACAGTGCACTCAAGTATTTTTTGTGAACTTAAAATCGGCCTTTCAACTTCTTGTTTCACTGACGTAAAAGATCCCCTGCAGTTCCGGCCGATGGCTTTCTAGACAGCTCTTCCTGTCTTGTCGTTGTCAGGGGACAAAAAGGCAAAGTGGTGGTGATCATGACTCCCTGTTTTAATTATCCCTCCCTTGAGCACTTCCTTACATGGCATCACTGGGAGAGTAAACAGCTAGCTGTCAACATAGAGTAAAATATTAGCACGACTTGCCTCAGGCTATTGTTTCATTCTCACCACGCCAGTAACCATGATAAATGCAACCATTAGGATGTTAATAGAACGTTCGGAACACTTTCCATCTCCATAAGATAATTGACCTGGTCTGCATTGCAAAGGTCAGACGGAATCAATGCATGAATGCATTATTAATCCTCAGTCCTCAGTTTGTTTAAAAAGGATCAAATGACCTTTATGCAACATCGAATTGATCATCACAGTATGAGCTGCCCTGTGAGAATAAATAGACCTCAAACTACAGGATGAACCCTGGGGGATAAATGATCACTGGCCTCTGACCTCCAAACGTTTAACCACTGGATAACCAGAATCCCATCAGAGCAGAAGTTTAGCAGATCTCCACTATAAAGAAAGGTCTAACCTGTTCCTGGAGGGCTACTATCATGCAGAGTCTAGCTTAAACACACTTGAACTAGCTAATCAAGGTCACTAATAGGGAAATGTGGTGGAGCTGGTTAAAGTAAAAATCTGCAGGAATTTGGCTTTCCAGAAGAAAGATTGGCCCTAAAAGGTCAAGGTCAGGGATGTCAAATCCTGCTCCTGGAATTTCACATTCCAGCATAGTTCATTTCAAATCCTTACATAAACACAACTGAAACTAAAACCAAATCAAGGTATTCAGAATTACTGGGTGCATTAAGTCATATCTGAATACTATGAATGTGTCAAATGCTGTCTACTGAGATTTTAATTGTATGTTTAATTGTAATTGTTTTAATTGTACTGAGATTTTAGTTTGTATGGCATTTTAACAATTTATTTAACGTTTGGTTCTTGTGAGAAATGAGTATAGTGGAAAATTAATACTAGTTTGGGTATTACCAATGTTTGCCTTTTTCATTGGGCATGTTATGCTGTCTCAGAAGCCTGTTTAAAAACAATTTCAGGAGATACATTTGTATGTAAACGCTGCCTGCAAAACCAATTACTTGACTAGGTGCAAGCTTTACAGTAGTTGCAAAGTTACTTACTGTTAGTAGAATGTCTAAAGTGGACCGCTGAAATAAAGTGTCACCAAAAAATAAATAAATGAACACACTTGGTACTGCATTTATATGTGTTCACAGAAACAATGATTGCACAGATATAGTGTTAGTCAGGCTGTCCAATAAGAAAGGGCAACTATTTATCACAGGCTTGAGGAGAATCAACTCAACTAGGGAGTCCATGATGTTGCTGTACCAGCGCCAATAATTGCTTAATAAAAATTGGCCCAATATGTGGCCTTACTGTTCCTGCTTGAAGCAGAATCCATTTATATTAGCTAGCTAAACATGCAAGTTGCACTGCTTACACTCCTACTGGTAGTTATTTAAACTAATCTGTGTAAAACTCTGCTCAGCCAACATTTGTTGTTGTTCATTGCATCTTAAACTTCTAACTCTTACTGAAAATGAGCGAGAAAAGGTCACTCTGTTTCTACAAAAAACTGAGTGTGACTGCTTCAGCATTAAAATGCAGTGGCTGCAGTGGCTGTTTGGGGAACTTGTGGATGTGAATAGCAGCCTTGACTCGGGAAACAGATTAAAGCTCAGCAGTGACCTGGCTTTTGTCCTTGACCTTTTCCTGCTGGAGAATCATTCCTGACTACACTTTACACCTCTAGTGAAAGCAAATCTGGTTTTAGACATGCAATCTATAAGGCGGGTCAAATCCATAAGTTGCTTTCTCATGGACAATTATTAAAGTGCAAACCTTTTGTTTACATGTTGAATTTGACCAGCCACTGCAGCAATTTCTTATTAGGATATGATCCTTTACAAACCGAACTTTCATATTTGGTAAACGTACGAGTTTCTGCAAAAACCCTATCCCAGATTCAACAGGTCTGAATGCATTATGCTCTGCACATATATTCAAGGGGAAAGTCAGAAGTAGTTTTTCCTGTAAGGTGTGTGTAAGCTATATCTGAAAATCCCCTTTCAATCTTTCATTTCAAACCAAATCAGCCGCGGAAGCAAAAACAAGAGAATAACACAATAATGCAATGCATGGTGTTGTCTCAAACTAAAGGAGGAAATGGCTCAGAATCCCGGCCACCATCTGAAGATCAGCCCGCATCCCACATCACACAGGCACAAAGCGACAAATGCCCCCCACTAGCTTTCTATCTGAATGAAAATCAGCCCTCTCCTTTTATTGCAAAGGCGCCCTCAGGGACATGTGAATGTTAGTGTTTTCATTTGAGTGCTTTCGTTCGTACAATTTTTTTTTTTTCTAGCCTGCTGCAACCGTCTCTCATACACGATGAGATTCTGAATCACAGCAAGTGTGATGAATGCAAATTCCAGGATCATAGCAAGAAATTCCACAGTATTCCTACAGGACACTAATTACACAAGTATAATTTTGATATTGGCATTGCCCAGCACATACTCTACATTCTAATCCCAACAATACATAAATGTTACAACTACTTTACTAACTATTAATAAACAGCTCATTAGGACTATATAGAGGCAAATGTTGTGGTAAATGGTTTGTTAATAAAACTGTACCTTAAAATAAAGTGTTACCTGTTAACTGATTTCCAACTTCCATTTTCTTTTTTTTTTTTACATTTTCAAATATCTCCAATGCTATCTCATGACCAATTTGTACAAATTCATATGACCTCACTCTAAACTAGGTTTAGGAGCGAGGTTAGGTATTAGCCACATCATAAAATATCAACACAGTCTCACTCCAAAACACTTTTTCGTTGCTTTTTGAGGCTCAAGGTACCACTTTTCAGTCATTTTCCTCCATTGTTTTCAGGTGTTTTGCTTAATGTAATGGTTTGCATGCGTATATAAATGTATTATATTATTTTTTTGTTTTATTGGAGGACCAAATCCCATCCCTACCCTAAACCTACCCACCTCTGAACAATATAAACACACACAGGCAAATGCAATTACTATACAGGTATTTATTGCACAAACTAATCATAAACAAGCAGTATAAATACATTACAAACAAGTCGTGTCACATTCCAAGTCTTGTGAAGCCATACAAAGTTTTTATGCGAAGAAGAAAGTAAAACACAAGTTTTAATCACTAAAATGATCCCACTCCGTTCACACTCGAACGGCACTCATCTCATTCGAAAACATACTCCCATCCTGTGGCATGACGCAAATGATCACGAGATACACAAGAACCAATAGTATTTCACCACAGCATGACACAGTCGATCACAAGACAAGCAAGAGCCAATGACATTTCACAACCAACGTTGCCGTAAGGAATCTTAAAGCGGCATTTTTTCAAATCACTGCAGGAGCGCACATGAAGTACACGGAAGACGGAGACTGCGGCCACGTCTATTCCTCTCACAAATCAATAATTTTGATTCAAAATACTATATTACTATAATACTATATACTAAATTTATATATTCATATCTTTCAAATTGTCATGGAGGCAGACAAGAAATGAAGATGGGGACCTGACGTAGCTTCTCATGAGCTTAATGTCTGGTGCTAGACAGACACCTGCTTCCTGTTTATATACCTGCGTGAGGTTACTTCCAGGTCCTCGTGACCTCACGTGATCTGGTACGTGTGACACAAATAAATGATGACGGTGGTTGTATCTGCCTGCTATAGCTTGTGTTTTATTGACAGATGGTTTGGGTTATGGGCTCATAAATGTGTAAATAATGTAATTTTAAACAGTTTTGACTGTTTACATCGAAAAATTACACCCCTACATATATGCAATAACGCCAATGCTTTTACCCAATATATCTTTTAATTATGACAATAAAATAAAAAAAAACAAAATATTGCGCTGACAAATTGACAATAAGGATTTCCTATTTAAAACAATGGATTACCCTTCACGTTTAAAAGTGACTGAAAAGGGGTACCTTGAGCCCTAAAAAGCGACGCAAAAGTGTTTTGACCAAATGTCAAAATGTGACGAGTTGGAGTGAGACTGTGTTGAAAATATGTATAAATTGGCATAAAATCAGGCTGATCATTCTCATATAATAAAATTTGCATGGAGAATAGTTTAATAAGAATTAAATAACTAAGATTTGTTTTTGTAACGTCTTTTCTCATTTGTAATGTGAAGCAAAAAGACTTTTTACTAAGTAAGGAATAATAATAATAATAATAATAATAAATATTTAAGTGTATATA
>JAUYWG010000045.1:4135175-4149581 GCA_034779775.1 Enteromius afrohamiltoni
GGGTAGGAACTAAAACTCGGGTGAAGGTTCCCGCCGCTGTCCACCGGAGAGAGCCACAGAGGCGCGGCTCATGACAGCTACATATACTGAAATTAACATGCTTACAGATGTTTTTTGTGTGTTTGTTTTGTTTATAAATGATCAGAAACATGCTCCACGGAGGAATCTTGATATTCAACTGCACTGATATTCTCTGGTAAAACAAGCTCCCTGAATACTGATGGGGGTTATTTTTTCTCAATTTCATGGAAAGAAGGAGCAAACACTCAAATATCCAATATTTACAGGTTTCACTTGTTTCCAGGATTGACTCAAAGTCTGTTTACATCTCTGTAGTTAGATCAGTGTGCTCAATAATGTGTTTCTGACCTTCATTATGTATATTTTAATTATACTGTGTTGAGTGGAGGACAGAGAAGCCTCTTAAAGAAGAAGTTACTGATCTGTGAGAGCCAGATATCTTGTTTATAGGTGACCAAATACTTATTTTATACAGGCATTTACCAATTAATTCATTCAAAATTCTACAATGTGATTTTCTAGTTTGTTTTTGTCTCTCATAGTTGAGGTATACCTATGGTGAAAATTACAGGCCTCTTTTTAAGTAGGACACATTGCACAACTGGTGGCTGAGTAAATACTTGTTTGCCCCTGTAGATCAACGCCTGCCCGATGGAAATGCTACTGAAAATGTTATTGGTTGTAAGTGAAATGCACCAGAAAGAAAGCAGGGAATCCACACCAACAGACACTGAACAACATAAGACACACCTGAACACGACAGACAATTAACGGAAACTAGGTCACACTAGTTCAGGTGGTGGTCGGGCAAGGAGGATGAGGAGGATTAGGAACAAGGTCCAGGGTGGCGACGATGGAGGGAGGAGCCAGGGAGGAAACAGACAGAAATAGTTATTTCTTTCGAATCTCTATAAAAATTTTGAATTTTTACCATTACTATCCAACTGTGCACTAAAACATAAATGTCCGTAAAGGTTTTAGAGCTTTACATATGAAAACCTTTTTTTTTATATAAGTAACTAGTAATGAGAGTTCCTTTTGAGAAGAGTAATTTGTACTTGAGTACTGTTTTGTATTTTTACTTGTAATTGAGTATTATTTCAGCAATTTAATAGTAATTTTAATTGAGTACAAATTATAAGTACTCTTTCCACTGCTGATACTAGTTGTCACACAGGTCAGTTTTATTACTTCTAATTTATCAAAAACTGTAAGGAACCAGTAATAAATCACCTAATTTACTTCACACATTCTCACATACTCATTATTCCAGATAAGCCATATGGAAGACACAGCAGATTTTATAAGAGAAAAAAACTTTTATACTTGTTTATTTTTTGTGATGCTTCCTGCTTTGTGGTTAAACCTCATCAAAGTTAAATTACGTTTATTCTGTGTCTGTGTAAATATTTTGCATATGAGGTTTTAGTGTTTTGTCTGTTAGCAGCAAGGTGAGCTGTCCAATATGCCTAGGTCTTGGAAAAGAAAGAGGGGTGTCTGTAAATGCTCAAATGTCCAAGTTCAATTACTATTTCTGACATTAAAAAACAGGCTCACACTCATGCTTATTTATTTTTAATGATCATGTATCACACACGCACACAGTCATGTTGTTTTTTGTGATTCATGGGGACTCTCCATAGGTGTAATGGTTTTTATACTCTACAAACTGGTATGTGGTATTGCCCTACACTGACCCTACACCTAAACGTTAAAGGAAACTGTGATCATTTTTAGACTTTTAATAAAGCACCATTTAGAATGTTTTTTTTAAGCCTTTTGAATTACGGGGACACTGAAAATGTCCTTATAAATCACTTTCATATTGTAACGCCTATGTCATATCCATGTCATTATGCAAATAAACCACATAAACCCCCACACACACATTCACTGATTGAATATCAGAGGTTAATGATATTTTATCAGCTAACATAGCCACAACAACGAAATCAGCACAACACCCTGAAATTAGCACACAATTAGTCCAATGTGTTGTATTGTCTACTATTTCTATGTCACTTGTAACTAGCTTGGAGCCCTTTTTGCGCACACTGTCGTAAAATAACTCTAAGATATTATCAGTTTTCATTATATTTTCACTAATTTACATTTTTATTATTTTATATGTTTTTTTTGTGTCTTTAATTCATTTTTTTATTTCAGTTTTAGTTTTAGAAACTTCATGACTTTAACATAAACTGTAGTTAATTGGCAAGAGACTATTTCACATTTTTGTTTGAGTATAAATTGTTCCCCACCCATCTAATACTTAAGTGCAAAGTTCCCCCCCATCTAAAATTAACATATTGAATTTGATTTTATTCAAGGTTTATTTCAATTCATGTAACATTTTGTATTCAATTCATGTAACATTCAAGTAACATCAGTATAGTACCTTCAATCAAAAATAAATAAATAAAACTGCAACATTTGAGTGTACATCATTTTTGTCAGAGTAATAATAATCTCTGCATGTGTAAAACTTTTTAATGAGGAAATACTGACTGAGTGCAGCTTTTTTGCGTGTTCATTTTTCCCCCGCCCACATGGCCTTGAATACACAAGCTGAAAAGTAATTTTAGAGGAGGAGAACAGACCCTACATTTTCATTAATTTCTGTTTAGATTGTGCCCTGATGAATCTTACACAGCAACACCACAGAAATGTATAAAAAAGTACTTTGAATACATTTAAGCTAAATATAAATATAAATATATATAATTTCATATTATTTGATGCAAAAAAACAAAAGAAATTACATTTTGGTCAGTTAGGAAAAATAGTTTGTCCTTCTAAGGCTTCCTGTAGAAGAGCAGAGCACTTCCTCACACAAAGCAAACAGGAGTTAACTGTGTTGTGGAGCTCTTGCCCACCATATGCTGCTAAGGAGGCACATTTACAGTTTTTATGAGACTTTGTGCATTACAATACATTCATAAGTGATACAATTTTTTTTTTCATCTCGTTTTTCCTGCCATTAGCACCTGAGGTACTCAATGCAGAGATCAAAGTGGCATTTGAATTGCCCCGCAGGCAGCCATGGGCAGGGAGATGTCACACAACTGAGAGAGAATGACAACGGGATAGAGAGACTGACACAGATACAGACTCCAACGAATGAGGGAGGCAGACCATGATAGAAAACGGTGAAAGTTGGAAGTGAAGGTGTGATGTGGGGCGGTGGGTCTTATTGGACCCCCAGTGAAACTGTAAAAGCAGCAGCATCAGGCTACTTACGGGACAGTGAAGTGTAAAAATAATTTTTTTTGAAGGTTTCACATTAACAGCCCATAAAGTATTAGGGTATTCAGTTTTTACTTATTAATTTTTTTCTCTTTTCATTTGCTTTTTTAATTAAATCTACATATTCAGGATTGTGGAGAGACCAAATGTCCTATTTAATAAATTGGTCACTGAACAATCTATGTTGCACATTAATCTGAATATGCATAATTTAGCCATGAATTATTAATTGTAATTTATTTTCTACATGCTAACTCACACTCCAGACAGGTGGAATAATTTATTATAAGACTTATATCAACTAGAACAGCTCTCTAAAAGAATAGTCCCTTCATTCCCTACATACATACATTCCCTTCATTTTGTTATGAGAAACTATCGTTATTTATTAGGTAATCCACTTTTGGTTTTCAAATGCACATTGTTGGGATTAACTTACAGTTAAGTTAAACTAGTCACAATAGTTATTTATTTTAGTTATAAAACTTTATTTTAAGTATGTTTTTAAATAGTATTACGTAAGTATATAAGTAAATAAATAAACATAATGGACAGTCATTTTTGAATGAACTAATGCTTCAGCACACATTGATATTTTGGTAACAGTATTAACAACAACAAAAATATCAGAGTTTTAAGTTGTAATGTATTCTTTACATTAGTTAACAACATTAGCTAACATGAAAAACACTAAAGCATATAATAATTATATTTGTCAGTTATAAATAAAAATAGGAATAAATGCCACATGTTTGTCTTTTTCTCAGTATGAACCTGGTCTATTTTAAAATGAACAGTTTTTTCTAGTATTCTTCAGTAATGCTAACCTTGCGTATAACCCACGGGCGTAAGGTTGACATGTTACTGACATCATCTCTCACAGGCGTCTCCACTCAGGGAGGTTTATATGCTCTGGGCTTCTTTGAGACACCTTGTATAATCATTTCATTTCATTAGCCACAAGCTAAAATCCTATGCTAAACCCTCTCTGGGCTCACCCAACCCCTGTTAGCATAATGTGCTTTTAATTGGATTCAGAAATATTCTCTTTAAAGCAGCCTAAGATTATGGATATTGACAAACTGAACCACGCTCCTCAAGAGAGTGTGCTTAAAGATCATCAAGACACCTGCAAATTGCAACTTTTATTGTCTGGAATACATGCAAAGGGGAAGAGAAATAGGAAATGTTATAGTTATCCAATGCATTCGCATGCAAAACATAATGGGAGTGTAATGTTATATTATGTGCAATCATATGAAATGGCACTTCAATAACAACATTCTCTTTTAGCAGAGAGGTGTTTATGTGAGAAAGCATCATAAAGTGCCTGCTAACCTGTAATGAACGAAACATTCAAGTGAAAATGATTCTCACTAAGAAATAAAGAGGAGAAATGAAAAAGGAAAGAAAAAAAGTGGGGGGGGACCTCACATGTTCCTGAAGTTCTGTTAAACTTAAATGGGTCATCAGATGCCTAAGTTGATATGAAGTTAATAATATGTTTTGCTGTTACTTATTGTAAATAAATTAATAAATAAAATACAATTTACTGGCAGATAATAGCCTATTATATTTGCTTACCTGTTGCATGACATAAATGGATATTTAATTATTAACTACAGAGCAACCAGAACCTAATCAAAATGAAGACAGATGAAGTTGCCCGACTCCAGACTAAAAAAAAACATTCTTATAGCGTCGTAAAAGTGAAGTTGATTCACTTATGTCACATGGACTGTTTTACCCGTGTTATTATATAATTCTGGATCTGGGATCATTTCAGTTGTGTTGCTGTCTATGGAGGGTCAGATGGCTCTTTGATTTCATCAAAAATATCTTAATGTGTGTTCTAAAGATAAACAAAGGTTTTATGGGTTTGGAACAACATGAGGGTGAGTAATTAATGACAGAATTTTCATTTTTAGTTGAACTAACCCTCTATGGGTGAGGCTTTCGGCTCATTAGACACTAGAGGTAAATAATGAGCAGAATGCAGTAAAGAGGTGAACTGTTTGCATTACAAACCAGTGTAATCATTATTAAGGTAATGTAGCGGGTACAGGACTTCTGCATCAGCTGACAGTTAAGCGTTCCCAGCAACCTGTGGAATGATGGAATCAAGACAAGACAAGATGCGTGTGATCAGCTCTTGTCTTGCTGGGTTATACATTTTCAAGGTGTTTACATCATAACAAATACAAATGTAAAAAAAGCAGTATGTAACAATAAATTGCCCTTTTTATGTAAATGTCCACTGTTTCAGTCTCTTTCTTGTGAATATACAGCATTTCCATGCAGATCTGTCCATCAGCCAATCGCTGTGTTACTCATTTGAATATTCATATGCTATTCTAACGACACTCAATTCAACAGTCAAATGCATATACAAATATAACATTCTCTGAATGTTTTACCCATTTTAGATCACTCACACACATTTTTAAAGTAAACTAAACATTTCAGGAACTGTTTGAGGAACGTATTTAAGAGTATTCACCTTCAGTATACAGTATAACATGGCACACATCTCCATTCGCGGGTAAACATTGCAATTTCAATGAATGATTAAACATGCAAAACTTTATCAAAATAATCGATTAAACTCACTGGAGGTGCATTGACATCTGTTCTTTTAACATCCATCAAGATCCATCATTAAACAGTTTACCAACCTGTGGAATGATGGAATCAAGACAGGACAAAAAGATGCGTGTGATCAGCTCTCGTCTTGCTGAGTTATAACCAGCCGCTCAGCAGACGACTTGCAACACACTGCATTCACATAGCGCCCTCTTTTGGCCTAGCGGAACCACCATTCATTTAATGCATTTACACATGCAGAAGTGTCATCAAGTGAGTAGTGTCATCAATTTTGAAGAACCAACAATTGGGGCATCATACTCTCCCCACCACAGAAGGTGAAACTCTTAACATTTCTTATTCGCTACTATATATATATATATATATATATTTAAAAACCTGGAAACATAACTGTAACTGGCACAACTTGGTATAAATTACTGGTATGACCCCACCTACTGGTAGCTTCCCCGGACCCCCTCTCTGACTCAAATTTCTCACCAAGACACAATCTCCAGATCTTAAAGTGATACAGCTGGCTTTTTGATCATAGTATTCTTTATTGCGTAGACTCCTCTGTTTGCTACTCTGTGCTGCAATCCTATAGGCTTCAGCCATCCGATCTGCCCAGCGCTTAGCATATTCCTGTGGGTTGGTGAATCCATCTTCCTGCACCAGCCCAAACAATAAGTCAATGGGGAGTCGCGGGTGGCGACCATACATTAGGTAGAATGGAGAGTACCCCGTCGACTCATGTTTGGTGCAGTTGTAGGCGTGGATCGCCTTCTGCAGATGTTCCTTCCAGCTCTGTTTGTCCTTTTCAGTCAGCGTCCGCAGCATCTGGAGCAAAGTTCGATTCAGTCTCTCTACAGGATTCCCTTGGGGGTGGTATGGGGTAGTCCTGGAGCGAAAACCCCCAGAAAGCGTCTGCAGGGTGTGAAAAAGAGAGTTTTCAAACTCACGCTCCTGGTCATGGTGTAACTTTGCAGGGAATCCGAAGCGAGGTTTTTTCCGCTGCAGTCTTCCCAGATTTGTTCCTGGCCTGAGCAAATCTGGTGAAGTGGTCAATTACCATCAGGATGTATTCATACCCCCCACGACTGGCCTCAAGGTGCAAATAATCAATACACAGCAATTCCAGGGGTGTGCTTGAGGTGATTCCTCCCATTGGTGCAAGTCCATGTGTTACAGGTTGTTTCTGTGTTATGCATGGACACTGGCGGGTTATATACTCCTCCACACTCCTGTGCATCCCAGGCCAGTAAAACCTCTCTCAAGCCAACTGCACTACTTTCTCTGTTCCAATATGACTCATGTGGTTATGCAGCTGCTGAAGGACCATCTGGCGATACTTTGCAGGTAAGACGAGCTGTTTACTTTGTATCGTTCTCCTATACAGAATGTTGTTTTCTAGCACCAGCTTGTGCCACTCTCTTAACAGCTTCATCGTGTCATTGGCTGCCATGCGCCGAACATCAGGGGTCACTGTCTTACCAGCTTCCTTTAATTTGATCACCGGCCCAATCATTAGATCCTCCCGCTGTGCTCTACTTAATTCATCTGGACTGATGACTGGTGTAAACTGGTCATGGAGAGTAATGGCGTCTACAGTGGTCAAGTTTAGAGCTGCCACCCAGGCTACATCATCATCCTTGAACATCATGTTACCCTCCCAGGTTGCTTGGATGGCACTTTGAGACAGGCCTGCTGTGCACTCACTGATGTATCGGTCCATGTCCAAGGGACAACGTGACAGCATATCTGCGTCATTGTTACTCTTGCCGGGGCGGTACTTGATCTCAAATCGGAAATCTGCAAGTTCCCCCACCCAACGATAACCTGCTGCATTTAACTTCGCGGAACTCATCACAGTGAGAGGATTATTGTCAGTGTAGATCGTAAAATTTGGGGCATAGAAAAGGTAGTCGCGGAACTTTTCGCACACTGCCCACTTCAGTGCAAGAAATTTCAACTTGCCGGAATGAAGCTTGTAGTTTTTCTCGGCAGGCAATAACGTCCTTGAGCCATATGCAATGACCCGTAATCTCCCTTCTTGCCTCTGATAAAGCACTGCCCCTAATCCTTGCTCCGAAGCATCAGTGTGCAGTACAAACGGGGTATCAAAGTCAGGGTATGCCAGCACAGGGGGACTGGTAAGCATATCAATGAGTTTGGCAAAGCACAGAACGTCATCCAGGTAGGGCAGGCAACACTCATCACGGATGGACTCTAACATTTCTTCCATACTCCGCTGAAAATCAGCGGGGGTGTTCAATAGGCCAAAGGGTACCCTTACCCACTCGAATAGGCCCCAAGGGGTCAGAAACGCTGTCAGGTGCCTCAACCCTTCGGCCATAAACCCCTGGTGATAAGCCTTTCCCTGATCGAGTATGGAGAACCAGCGGTAACCACCCAAGGTGTTCATGAGATCCTGGATTCTGGGCAGAGGATGGCGATCAGGAACGGTTTTCCGGTTGAGCTGTCTGTAATCTATACATAGTCGTAGTGTGCCATCTTTTTTTTTCTGACGCACACTACTGGGGCAGCATAAGGTGGACAAGATTTTACGATCCAGCCCTTGGCAAGAAGATCCTGCACATACTCTTTTACTTCATTTAAGAGCGGCTTGGGTATAGAGGTATAGGCCTTCTGTACAGGAATCTCATCCTTTAGATTCAGTGTCATCTGTAGACTTGGGATGTTCCCAATATCATCCTCATTATTTGCAAACACAGCAGACTCTTCATAAAGTAGTTGTCTTACGATTGTTTGCTCACTTGATTTCAGGTGACTCAGATCTACGGGTGGGTGCCACATTGTGCCACCATTCTCCGGCTGGCTGGGGTGAAGTAGTCTCCTGCAGGTTGTTCCGTTCAACTTGGTCTGTCTGGATAACATTAGCAATCGCTGCTATTTCCCCCAAGTAGAGTTCTCTTTGGAATGGTCACATCATGCCTGGTATGATTCCCAACTGGGACTTTTATATATGATTGCCCCCTTTTGAGAACCTCTATCAGTCCTACTCCAAGATCAAGCTGAGCTAGGGGTGAGGTCTCTTCAGTCGGCTCAAACAGGACTGTAGGGTCAGAACTGTCGAAGTTAGGAGGTACATTACATTTTACATTAGCGACTTGACCAGGTCGAATGATGACATCTTGTGGCCCTACTCTCACACGAGCTGTGTCTGCATTCACTTTATGCACATGTATGAAGCCAACTGACACTTCAACCAGGTCGTCCTGTATATTTCCAGTGCCACTCATCAGGGAATGTAAGGTGGTAAGGATGCCTTCACTATCGCCAGGTCCTGTAATTAACTCTGAGATCACATTAAACCCCAACAGAGGCCTCTCCAACTGCAACTGACTGACCAGAAAAGGCACTTGGATGGAGTAGCGAGTCCGGTTGTGTCCGGACAGTAAGTTTACTGTGGCTTCGACCCACCCGCTAAATGGAAGTTTCTCCCCATTAATAGCAAACACCTCAGACCAGCACTCGGCCCCACTATTTCAGATAAGGGTCGAACATCATGTGTGGGCAGGTACTTTTTCCTCCAGTCTTGATCAATAATGCTAACCTGCGCTCCTGTGTCGAGAAGCATGTTAACTTGATGACCTCCAATTTCTCCCCCCAGTAGGCACTTCTTCCCAACAAACTGAACAGTCTTTTCTCCTAAATCCTTAGGTTGCCCTGTTTGTGTTTTCCTTGCAGTCCTACCCATATGATTCCATGATCCCGTCATGGATCCATTAACTGTATAGGTACGGCAGGATGACTCTGAGTCGGGAACTGCTGTCTGAGGCGTAAGTTTTGGTTCTGACCTTTTTTGTCTGTTCAAACAGCCAACAGCCAGGTGACCCTCTTCACCACAGAAGAAACAGTGATTGCAAGTCTGTTCTTTCCCTTGCTTGATACAGTTGGGACAGCCTGCTTTTCTCCTCTTTTCAGGTGACTTAATCATGCATTGACACTGCTTTTTATCCTTGGCCTGTTGCAGTGAAGTGACTACATTAGTCAGTGCTTCTACTTGGGTGATAAGTTTACGAATCTCTTTATCTGTCTGTTCTGTTGTTGCAGCTTCTGCCTTAATTTCTGAAGCCCCCTCCATCTGGACACTCTGAGCATGAGTAACTTTAGGTCGTGGAAGTGGCTGAAGCCGACACTGCCTCTCCTCTTCCTCACCTGTCACCTTAACAAGCTGCCTCAGAATCGTGTCATCAGTTACGTTTCCAGCAGCAACAAGTTGTTTAAAATCACGACGAAGCTCGCTGTGCTTGGGCCCCAAACCCTGGCAAACAGTATGGAGAAATACTTCTTGAATGGTCTTAGCATCATACCTTATATCAGCAGTGCCGTGTTTGGAAGCAAACTGGATCTTTTATTTAAGGCCAATAACACGATAGAGAAACTGCTGCGGATTTTCATTTTCGGCTTGACGTGCACACATCAAACTTTGGAACAGCTCAGTGCTACTCTTATCGCCCAAGTGAGACTGCAGCAGTCCTTTCAACTCTTGCACCGTCAAATCCTCTTTTTCCATTAACATCTCCTTGAAGTGACCTGGTTTAGTGATCTTTAGCACCCCTCTGATGATTTCACTCTCGCTAAAGTGTTCATGTAGGCCCTCTTCAATTTGTCTGCATATGCTGTTGAAACTAATCTCCGATGTGGAGTCACCAATCTGACCTCCATGGACTCTAAACTCCCTCCGTGAGAGATATGGAAGTTCCCTCCTGAGCACCTGGTCCTCCGTATTGCCTGGAGTTTGGTACGTCTGGAAAGGAAGTGGGAGAGTACTGGATGGTGAGGACATGGCGTAGGGACTGGTAGCTTGAATCTTTCTGCCAAGCTCCTCATACATCTTTAACATCTGTTGATATTCAGTATCTGTTCTGTGTGTGTGTATGACTAGCAGTTGTGTTTAAGTTTGGCGCTGTGTGATCAAAATGAACCTGAGCTTGGCCTGTACTCGTGTCACATGTTTTATCTTTTTGTGTTGCTAGGTGTTGGAATTGATTAATTTGTGAAATTTTATCTTAAATTAAGTGACACAGACATCCCCTCATCTTCCCTTGCCATCAGGCTCCTACAGCACAAAAACCCACTTACAAAGTCAAAACATCCCTCTTCATCCCCCAGTTCTACTTGGGATTCTTCCCTCTCATCAATTTGTTCAATGTTTTTGGCGATAAGGAAGAGTTCATCAGCAGGCAGTTCACAGAGTGCTTTCCTGATCTCTCTCACCAGATTTCTTCTCTCATTTGCCATCGCACCAACCACCAAGCCACTGTCAAGGACAAGCAAACAACAGGATTCAATGCAGGGATCCACGGCAAGCTGGTCTCTGGATTCTTTCAGTCGCGCTCCACTCCCCCAGCAGGTGGCGCTGATCCCGGATGAGCCCCCAAGAACTGTAGCGGGTACAGGACTTCTGCATCAGCTGACAGTTAAGCGTTCCCAGCAGACGACTTGCAACACACTGCATTCACATAGCGCCCTCTTTTGGCCTAGCGGAACCACCGTTCATTTAATGCACTTACACATGCAGAAGTAATATTAGTGTCATCAATTTTGAAGAACCAACAATTGGGGCATCAGTAATATATTGAATAGCATGGATGAGACCGGAAGCTAGACCCATAGAATTTACAAATGGCGACACCCATATTTACGTAAATTGAAAAGGTGGATAGCTTAGTTTTATGATGGATATATATGATTTATGGAGCTTCAAAATAAGGGCCACTATCCACCATCGTTACTAAGCTAAAGAGAAGAAAATCTCTAAAAAAGAATAAAGTTATGTATACCTGCATGGCTTGGGGTGAACAAAATATTGAATAATTTTCATTTTTAGGTGAACTAATGGAAACAGAACAAAACCTAGAAATAGATTTTAGATTATAATCTTAATGCTACTGTAAGGTACTGTAAGAGTTAATGCTACTGTAAGGTTTAAAGGAATTTAATCCTCCCGGGAAAGCTGGAGGAGGATACCCTGCACGCTTGCAGATGCCACACAATAAAACTAATCTGAGATCTTCAAAGACAACAAACTCTGACCCTCAGGACAGAAAGCAAACACACTGTGATTTTATGACCCCCTTTTATGACCTCCCACCTAACACTCTTCTCCCCAAGAATCTTCATGGAAAATTCACTAAAACTCAAAGTGTCATATTTTGTGAAAATATTGTACTTTCAATATCATATTTAGTGTCAATTTAAAGGTAATAATGCGATGGATACAATGGTCTCAATTTCACAACAGTCACTTATATTATCAAAACATTATCGAAAGTTTATATAGATTAGGATTTGCAACCAAGAGGCGTGTCCTTCACCAAGAGACAGGTGGTAATCCAGACAGGTGTAGACCTAAAGGCCACAGGAACTAAAATATCCTTTGTGTCTAAAGGTTTGGGGTGGGTGTTGGTCTGGACTATATAAGGTGGAAAAATGAAACCGTTCTTTAGGAATTTCGGTAGACGAATCCTCCACGCTACGCATGTAAGAGCTTTGGAAAACTTCCAGGCCTCTTCCATGCAACAGCGTGTTTTTCTGACCATCAGGTATGCATTCTTTTAAATTGGAACTGAATGTAATTCTCCTTTCTTAAATTATGTAATTTTCTTGGGTATGCATTCTTTTAAATTGAAACTGAATTGAATTTCGCATTGTTTAATTGACTTAATATGTAATTGACTTAAATTAATTTTACCTGATGAATAAATGATTTCCTGATTCATTTTTTGATTGTTGAAATCTTTATTTCTAGTAGGGTGTGTGGAGGCGGGGCGCACATAAATATTACGGCCAGAGATATTCAAACTGGGGGCACGTCCATTAAAGCAGTAGGCGTGATGAGAGCGGAGACCCCCTGATTTCTGATATCATTTGAAATTAACACATTGGGCAAGTTAGATTACAAAAAATCAAATCCCAATCCCTGAGTAATTTTAATAATAGCGAGGTTCATGTTACGGAGCGACGTTACAGCTGGCGTTAGTTCTAGATGGCTTACGGTCCCACAAGGAAACAGGTAACAAAAGTATAACAAGTTTAAAAATAATCAAGTTTCAATTCAAACTCAATTCAAAATCAGCATTCAAATCTAAGATTATAATCTAAATTTAATGATAACCTAAAATTGGAGTCAGATTAAAACGAGGTAAACGTAAAAGTAAAATTAAAAACCCAAATCAAGAAAAACATTTTCTTTTTATACAGGAGTATTTTCTCTTAGAGCTGAGAAGCGAGACACGACATCCGAGCCACGAAGGCGGACCTTACACTACTAAAAGTGTTTGTGTGCCTGCTTGTGTCTGAATAATATCCAACATTTAGTAGACATCCTTGTGTAGACAGCAACACATTTGATTTTCAAAGAATTTTCATTTTTGGGTGAACTATCACTTTAACATCATGCAATATCATTTACGTTTTTTACCATGAATAATTTACCAGAAACTGTCTTTAAGTGTCCTCTAAACTGAGTGCACGTTAATGAACGAGACATTCAAAGTGTCTCTTTTAATTTCTGGTCAAGTAATGTAAAGGAAAATCAAAGGAAAACTAAGGACCATTCTTCCCAGACATTTTTCCCATTGTGAAATGACAGTGTTATCACTGCCCTGGGACCTTCTTTATTCTCACACTGATGGTATTAAGCACTTTAACTAGCCTGCTAAGGCGACCACTTGTTCACAAAGGGCATTAATGGGTATGTGTTCCTCCACCCCACCACCTCCAACCCATTACATTCCCATCTGAAAAATGATGACGTTAATGATTAAAACAGGGGCGCAGAGGAGGGAACATCACCCCCTGATCCTCTCCACTTCTCCCAAAGCACAAATAACGACACACACCATCCATTTACCTAAACCAGCGAGCGGCTCTGCAGAGAGTCCATTAGCAGCAAATGATGTTGGTAATATATTTCTGCACCGCACACAAAATGAGCTTTATTATCTCAATGCAGCATTGCACAAATGAACATTAGGTGATGCCGATATATCACAGGTGACACCCATGCAAAATTTAACCCCCTTCCATTGCAAAAAGAGGGCATATCCTTGGCCTTTTATTTGTTAATGACTTAATGCATTAAAATGTAACACCTAACTTGGTTATGTCGCAACTGCATTGTGTGTGTCGAATAAAATCCGGCTCATTTTGTTTCCTTAATTGCTCAAACAAATGGCTTAAACTGTGTCTTTTAATGTTGTGCACCTTTTTAGATATTTTGACTTAGTATTTTAAAATGTTTGACAATAAACAGTTTTAGCTTAGTCTCAGGTGGCCTAATGTGTTATGTTAGCTGGTCATTTTAATGATGTCTATAGTGACATTTAGAGAAGTTCTGGTCAACTGATCAGTTTAGATCACCTGGCTGACCACTGAAAAGATCTCATGACAATTCATATATTTTACTAGGTGGCATGGGCATAAATCCTGTGAGGGACATGGACGAGGAAATTGCTCGTGAGAAGGTTATGTTTCTTGGGGGGGGGGGGGGGGGGGGGGGGGGGGGGGGGGGGGGGGGGGGGGGGG
>JAUYWG010000045.1:4149591-4182498 GCA_034779775.1 Enteromius afrohamiltoni
AAGGTTTTTTTTATTGCCCCCCCCCCCCCCCCCCCCTACTGTAAAATGAGATTTACGCCCATGCTAGGTGGTTAATTCGTACAAATTCAAACAACCTCACTCAAAAAAATTAAAAGGATTTTTGCTAAATCATACAATTTGCAATGCTAGACCACCTTCTGCTGCATGACATGTATTTTTTCAGCAACGTCACAGCTGACATACTGGAATTAGCAATGCTAACATTCTTAGTAAACACTCTACTTTTTATGTTTATTTTGGAGCGTTTTAGCCCTTTAATAAAAAAAAATGAAAGGAAATCACAGACTGACATGAACTGAAATCAAACCCGCATGTCCAACACAAGCTTAGCATTTAGCAAACTCCGAAAAAACCTTCTGCTCTGTTTTCATATCAAGCCCAGTCACTCTTTCACACTTTCGTCCCGGATGTTTGAGATGATGGGAATGGGAATCAATAGGGATAGATTTTGGAGAAAAATGCTGATGGAAATGTTTGATGAATAGCTAATTCTGCGTGGGACTGTGGGTAAAGGCCTGCAAAATCTTGTAAAAATGATCAGAGAAAAGTCTCTTGTAGAGATAGTATAAGGCTGTTTCATCTTTGAGGACCTGAGCTGAAATGCTTCCTGCAACATACTTCTATCCTCTGATAAATAAAATAAGTAGAAGAAGAAAACAATACATAAAAAAAGAAACTATAAATGTATCCCATACAGAATCCTCTGGATCTGAAACTCAAGGTACAAACTATGATTCACAATATCATAAGATTCTGACATAATCAGCTGTAAGATGACTCCATTAAAAGAGAAATGATTAAATGCCCTTTGAAACAGTATTGTCACGCCGTAGGCGTGTTCTGTGTATGTTTCGTTGTCCATGTGCTCTCTGTTTGTTTTCATACCTGTTCCCTCATGTCTCTGCCTCATTTGTAACCCCTCCTCGCCATTAGTGTTTAATCCTCCGCCAGCTGTATTGTACAGGTGTCCTGTATTCTGTCTTGATTAGTCCATTTATAAATCCATGTCCTGTATCTTTGTCAGTCGATGTAAATGTTTCGTATGTTCAGAGTTGCGCGTGGTCCGTATCGTTTAGCTTTTGTTCATTTATGTTTGAATAATTCTCACTATTGATTCGCATTCCTGCCTTTCGTGTCTCTGTGCCGCTGAAGAGAGCTTGCAACACGTTACACCACAGCAGCTTCAGCTATAACATGCAATCAAGATTGGAATTTTTATTTTAACCTCATTCAGCACTTTTGTACCATTATACATATCATGCTTCAATTTGTACAAAGCTCATTGTTCTAAAAAAGCAAGATGTGCTCTGATTGGCCAGCTATTCAGTGCACTGTGATTGGCCGATTTTCCGCAAGCATGTGAGTGCATTTGTGATCAGTAACGACAAACAAGCACTACCCTTCACTGCTCAAAATTCACATTTGCATTTTGGTTTTGAAACTTTAGTCTTTGCAACTTCAGGGCTCCTATCTTTGCAGTAACAGCTTGTAACACTCCAATGAGAAAGGATAACTTTAAATTGCATCATACGACCCCTTTAAACACTAGCTTGACCAGGCTGAGAGACAACTTTAAACCAGTTACATCCAGCTAATCCTGCATTTTTAGTTGAGAAATTAGGCCATTTACATCAAAATATTGACAAGAAACTTCATAGGCAATGTGTGCCTTTTGTTTTGCTGTTAAACTAGGTAATTTTTTTATTTTGGAAGTTTTGGAAGTTGTGATAGATTCCTCCTCCATTCAAACTCATTTCTTAAAGGAATCCCTTGTGAATAATGATATTGTTTAAAATTCATGGGCCTTTTTACAACTTGATTACTGTGAAAAGGCTGCACACATTACCCTGTCAGAATTGTATTTCCTTTTCCAGAGGAGTAAAGGGCCCGTCAAGACCGTTTTATTTCCGCATTGATAAAATAATAAAACTCATAATAGTTTTCACCACTGGGACCGTGGGTGCCACAATCCAACAATAAATGCTTATTTGTCACAAAGGTAACATCTCTGTTGATTTTAAATGATTATTCTAGATACTCCATTAAGGTTTCTTCAGCCTGCCATGTCAGCTCTCAGTATTTGCATAAATAGACCACATTAAAAGCAGTTTCTGGCAATTCACACATCAAGACCTAAATCTGTGTTGAAACTCAGAGCGGTTCAATGTGTTTCATTCACAAATGTGTGCTTACAAGCACTAAATTCAAATTGAATTTACAGAACAGCAGATAGCATACTATTCATACACTGCAGCTTGACCTTTGCGTCAAATTGTATTTTAGCCGGTTTACAGAAACAGGCTCATAATCCTCAATCACAAAGAGACTTTGGTTCTGCAGAAATTTACAAATACAACCAGCTACTAATACAACCAACACTTTAAACTTTACTTCTTTAAAAGGGTCAGATGATATGATTTCAAGAAAACTTGAAATTGTATCATATGACCCTTTTAAAAATTAGGGTAGCCCAGTTGTGCACAAAAGCTGTTTCTATAAAGTGTAGCAATTCCAACTTTGTAAGGGGAGTCTGGCACTTCTGACTCACAGCTTTCTCTGATCACTAATGCAGACACGGTAATGTTTAGAGATGTGTAAAAATACAATATAAGTCATTATGCCCCTACTGGATACAACAAATGTCTTGTTTATGAGTTTTTATTTATTGTTTTTGTATCATCATGCCATGACACGCAATGACATTATGGTTAGTGGTGTAACATCTTCGTCACACATTTGTGATATTCGGCCAATCACAATGCACTGGATAGCTGGTCAATCAGAGCACACTTTGCTTTTCACTCGTTGTTCTATTATTAACTCAAGTAGTTCCAAACCTGTATGAATTTCTTTGTTTCGGCTAAACACAAAGGAAGATGTTATGAAGAAAGTTTGTAACCAGTCTGTCTTTGATCTCCATTAACTTCCATATTAATATTTTTTTTTCCTGCTATGGAAGTCAATGGTGACCCAAAACAGTCTGGTTACAGTACACTACACTACTACACAATGCTCTTTTTAGCAACATCATGTGTCCCCTTTAAACTAAAAGACACATTTAGTTTATAGAAGAAGGAAAAAAATGCAATACAGAAATAACAATTTATTTGAATAAACAGTCAAAAAGATAGATAAGAACATGTATCAACTTGTTAATATCCTTCATCTGCAACTTCTTGATGTCCATCTCCATCTGGAAAAAAAAAAAAAGATGATGAAATATATTAACCCTCCAATCCAAACGCATACCTCGGGTCTTTTAGCTAACTAAGAAATCATTCTCTACTCTCTCCTTTCTTCATTTTTGAAAAGTTAGACATTAACTTAGTATTCTCAGTCCGCTGTAATTGTTCTAAAAATAGCACAAATTAAGATTTTTGATGAGACCAGAGAGCCGTCTGACCCTCCGTACACTGGGAAAACAGTCCATGTGACATCAGTGACACAACTTGAGCTTTGGGACGATAGGAGGGACTTTTTTGGGGAAAGAAAATAAAACATTAATTAACTCTACTATTATTCTCCCGTAACTTACATCTTCCAATTTATTTGAGAGTATCACGTAGCTTTAACGTATTTGACATGTTTACATCTGGGGCAAAGCACATGTAAAGCATGTAAAGTATGTAATATACATTTGGTTACGTCAAGAAGAAAATGTAAGCACGCATTATGATACTCACACACCATTTTCTGTTCACACACTTTAAAAATGTTACCACTGACAATCCATATTTTTATCCTCAGTTTTAATGCATACCATGTTATTTATTTTGATGACATAAGGGTTCTAAATTAAAGTGAAAATATGCCAAGAAATAGATGAGTATGAAAACATGGCACTTCAGAACACCAAGAACATATATTGCATCTCCAACTTCATCTGGCTAATAGTTATTTTCTAAAAACATCCATCTGGTGAAAATAACAAGAAATCTGCCCCTGGTGTATTGAGGGCCTGTTTACTGTTTGAAGTTTCGGTGGGTTTGAAGTTTTGTACTGATTTAAAATTTTATTTCGCAACAAACAGCACCTGTGAGTTCATGCCTTTTAGACTCTTGTTTCAATAGAAGTAAAACATAATACCTAGAGAAACTAGTTGAAGAGCCTGTGTAATTCGGTCGCCTCTTTGGCCATTTCCTCTTCTGATCTCCATTTGGAAGGAATATCCTCATTTTCCTGATCATGTTTCTGGAGCTGTAAAAATAACAAAATAAAATAAAAGCACTTGAATGTTCAAGTCCCATAGTTTTAATATTGTTTGTCAGGAAGCACTGGTTTCATATTCCATCCCTTAAAATGATCTGAAGTTATTATTTCCTTGATGTGTTTTATTATTGTAAATCCATGTTAACTTTCCAAGTTTTATGGGGCCTTACAGATAGATGTACAGTGATACGAACATACAGTTTGTATTAACTATAATCAGGAATTATAAGTAGATGCGCATAATGTACAGGTTGCTATAGTAATCATGAATAAGCATTTACTATATCAGGGTTTGACACATGTATAAAAATAAAAATGCATAATCAGTAATTTATGTAGATTTACAAGTGGGTATGTACAGTTTAGTGCAATGATTATTAATATAAATGCACAGTTTATACTATTGCAGCAAAAAAAAAAAAGCAAAAAGTGAGAAACATCAATATCAGCTCACACAAAATCCTAAATCTACAAAATGACATCAAAGTACAGTGTGAAAAGACACATTTTCCAAGATTTCTAGTAATCGGAATGGCCCCTGATTGAAGAATCACCTGGCTCTGAAAGCGTGCTTGATTTTCAAACAGCTGGAGTATAGAAAAACAAACTGTTCACAACTAACGACTACAGCTCATACCATTTCAGTGCAAATGAAACACATTTTAAATGTAATCCACAATTGCTGACCTCACTTTATTTAGGACTCATAGTCCTAAATACAAAAGCTCTTAAGCCCATAACACTCCAGCGAAGTGAAGAGGTAACAGGCCTTTTAGTTTTAAGCTCTGCACAAGAGCTCTGGAATGCTTAAGATTTTTTCTTCTTATTCTTACTTTTCTATTAGTCTTTCTGTCTTTTAATGTTCCTCAGACAGAATGCTAGAGGAATACCTAGAGATCAAGGTGTTGGATGCCATAACTACACCATGAGTGCATCATAATAAACAAATACACTGCTCAAAAAAATGAAGAAAACACTTCTCAGTGGGGAAAAATATCATGCTGGGTATCTATACGGATACTCGACTGGAAAATGTGTTGGGAACGAAAAGACGCTACATTGTTTGACGGAAATTGAAATGATCAACATGAGTTCAAAGACAACCTGAAAATCAAAGTGAAAAAACGATGCAGCAGGCTAGTACATTTTGCTCAAATTTCACTGCAGCAACTCAAAAAATGGTACTCAGTTGTATATTCTTATAGGCTTGGCTGACAATTTCGGGGTATGCTTCTAATGAGACGATGGACATCCTGTGGCATTTCCTGCCAGTTTTGGACCAGGGCATCACTGAGCTCCTGGATAGTCTGAAGGGCAACCAGAATGCATTGGATGGATCGTAACATAAATATCCCAGAAGTGCTCTATTGGATTTAGGTCAGGCGAGTGCCATTCAATGGTATCAATTCATTTATCCATCGGGAACTGCCTGCATACTCTCACCACATGAGGCCATGAGGCATAAATCCCTTTCCTAGCTTGTTGAGGTCCGTGTGTCCCTCCATGAACAGGCCATCACTAGCCCACCACCAAACCAGTCGTGCTGAACAATTCATGCAGCATAACCTTCTCCACATCTGTCATATGTGCTTGGGGTAAGCCTGCTGTCATTTGTGAAAAGTACGGGGCTCCATTGGCGGATATGCCAGTTCTGGTGTTCAATGGCAAGTGCCAAAAGAGCTCCACTGTGCCAGGCAGAGAGCACAGTTCCCACTAGAGGACGTCACTCTCATGAAGTCTGTTTCTGAATTAGACTAGTGGATTGCTGGAGGTCATTTTGTTGTGCTCTGGCAGTGCTTATCCTGGTCCTCCGTGACCAAAGAAGCACATAACGGTCTTACTGATGGGTTAGGAACCTTATACAGTCCTGTCCAGCTCTCCTAGAATAACTTTCAGTCTCCTGGACTCCCCTCACGCTCCTGAGACTGTGCTGGGAGACACAGCAATCATTCAAACAATGGCATGAATTGATGGGCCCTTCCGGAGGTGCTGGACTGCCTGTGCAACCTCTGTATGGCCAGGTATCGCCTCATGCTTAGAAGGAAGTGACACTGACTCTAGCCAAATGCAAAACTAGTGAAAAACAGTTAAAAAAGACAAGTAGGCAAAACAACAACAACAAAAATGTCAGTGGCCCCCAATATTCCTGTTTTGAGGGTTGTTTCATTGTTGCCCTTCTAATGCACCTGTTGTATTTCATTAACAACAAAGCAGCTAAAACCCCTTCTAATACTTACCTGACCAGATCGATTTCCCAGCTGTTTAATTGACTGGATGGTATATTCGGATTAAAAAAGTGTCTCTTTATTTATTTTTATTATTATTGTTTTTGTTTATTTTTATGTTTTTCTAAGCACTGTACTGTATCTAAAAAAAGGGATTGTTGGATTCTAATTCATATTCAGTATGACAGCGCTACAGAAATAGGGAGTTAAATATGACTGGCTTATAGTCATATTGAATTACATGTCGTCGGTGACTGTAAATGCAACAGTTAGAAGAAAAGTCTTGTCTACTGATAAAATACCCCTCTATTAAAATTTTGAATGCTCTATACATTTTTAATTTTACATTGAGATGTCATTTGATAGATAGGTGCTTTGGGGAATTGTAACAATTCCTGCAGTTTCATTTGAAAAGCCAGAGTGGTAACCCGTGAGAAAAAAACAAACAAATAAACACATCATTGTTGTATATGGTTAAGCTGCCATAGGCCTTTGAAAATACAAACAAAACCTTGAATCTTGAAGCTGAATGTGTCATAGTCACTTATCATCCGGATGCTCTCTGCTTGTCTGCATTTGTTCTCGATCTTAAAGACAGAGTGTGAGCTAAGAAGTCGTTTTTTTTTTTTTTTCATTCCATCAAACGGCATCACAGCACCCTGCGGTTGCCCTTGAGGTTATCTCAATCCGTCCATAAGATGAACTTTGTGGTGGGGAAGTGTTTCGGATGGGAGTGGAATGTACTCTCCTATTTGTTTTCAGAGCTTGTAAAGCTAAACGGAAAAGCATTTCTTGGATCTGACTGATTCAGAGCGACACTTCAAGAGTAGATGCTCGTCAGTATCACATTTTTGCCGAGAGCAGAGAACAGAGGGGAGGGAAGTTCCTGGAAAAGAGCAAAGCTGCTGCGAGTAGGAAATCAGACTAGATCATGTAACATGTGCAAGGATCAGTTTAGAAGTGCATTTGTTTTGCAAATAGAATCACTTTGCGATGTTTAACACCACTGTCTTACAATTTAATTTCATTTGCATACCGATGTGGTGAAATAAAAATAACAAATAAGTAAATAACTTTCAGAAGTGGTCATGTCGACCAACTAAATGGCAGCTTAGCCAAGCTGATTATATTAAAGTAAAAACAAACAAACAAACAAAACAATCATATTATTAACATATAGGGTTGGTATATGTTTATAATTTATATTCCTAGGCATATGATATTGGTTTATATATTATTAATGCACATGAATTAACAATGAACAATATTACAATTATAATTTTATATTTATATAATAATAATAAGTTAGCTGACTGAGCCTTGTAAGAATTTAATTGAATTTATTTTTTACTTAATTTTATTTATCTTACTTTTAATCTTAACTTAAATGACAATTTATCCTTATTTTAATTTAATAACATTATTTAGAATAAAAAGCAAACAAAATAATAATAATACAATTTTTGAACACTGAAGTGAATTATTATTATCATTATCAAAGCAATAGAAAATAAATAAATCAATGTTGCAAAAAACAAAGAGTTGCTAATTCATGAGATCTAATGTGCTATGCATAATTGTAAAATATGTTCAATGTTCAGTTAGCATTGGTTTAGTACAAAAACAAGATATGCCCCCATTTTAAATGTATAGTGTTTTTTCTTCCAGAAAAAATAAAAATAAAAAAATAAACACATAAATAAATCAAATATTTTTGACTCATATTTCTCTGATCGATTTGATATGCACTGCTCCAACATCTTCTTAAGCCATTTCATGGGAGCTTGAAATATGGCGCAATAGCCCCCAGCCAAAGAAACATGGAGCAGAATTATTCTATCATGTCCAATCGCCACAAGAGACAGACGCTGAAAAGGCAGCAAATTCCAGGATTGCTATCTCAATCTGTCACATGAGCAGTGTGGATGGATCCTGTACTTTCTGACACAGCTCTGTAACTCCGCCATCACTGGAGGATCCACTCAAATGTTCGATGACATGCACCACTACATCAGACTAGCAAAAGAGGGAAGTTCAGCGGGCATGAAACTACGAGCTCTGCTGAGATACTTACAAATCAGGGCCGGAGTCGCCCTGACTGCTTGGGGATGGGACGCTCCGATCACAAATTACACAGTAACAGCTTCACTTAACAGTGTTTCCTAAAAGTGATCCTGCCTATGGCACCAAACATAAATGCAGCATGTTTACATTCACTGAAGACGTGCTGTAGACGGTTGTCAGGGTGGTTCTTTGCTTTAAATGTTGAATTTTCTGAAATATTTAAGAGAACATATGCCACATAAGATTTTCATAAAATGTTTCTATTTATTTATAATTGTGTTCTTATTAATACTGCGATGCAACATGAAAGAAAGGTCATAAATAGTTTGCTTTTAAAAGGTGACCTATATTCCGATTAAATAATTTGTGTAAACCATTTGCAATCCAAATAAATGATATAATTTATGAAATTAAAAAAAGATAAATCCTATACTTAAGGCAACTTTTTAAATTGATTTTATTTATTTATCTTGTTTAGTATATTCTACTCCCCATACAGTATATGACCTTCACTGCAAGTCTGTGGGATCTTTCACTATTTTATTGTTCACCAGATAGAATGCAAAAAAAAAAAGCATCCAGTACGTCTTAAAAGAGATATGTTTTAAGTCATCTTCCTGTACATTGTTACATCAACAATGCTCCACATTTCACCTATAAAGCAATTCATATTAAGATCTGTAATTATATTAATGCGGTGAATGACGGTCTAGAACATCCAAATAAGCATCTCAAGCTTAGAAATGTCTTTCATCTTCGAAAATGATTCGCCAATTATCAAAGTCCTTTTGATCACAAATTCAAAGAATAAAAAGGATTAGATATGATCAGATATGAAACAACTCTTTGAATTGGAGAATGCTGCTTAATTTGATTATCCGATTATTGTGCCAAAGTGTCTTTTACATCGGTGTTGTCATATACTTTAGGCATAAAGTACATACGTTTCTTGAAATATGACTCTGGATCACAAAACCAGTCATAAATGGCATTTATTTATTTATTAATGAGTAGTTTAGTTTGCAGCAACTGTTTTGCTACAAACATTTTTAACAATAACTTGCATTTACATTCTGAAAAAAAAGAAACTTAAAGAACTTTAGGGGAGTAATAGGTGAGAAAGTTTTAATTTATGGCTGAACTATATCCTGAACCATCCAGCATAGGTTGCTTATCCATAAGTGAGTCCATATAGGCGTTTTTAGGGGTAACTTTGTATGTATTTACAACTGATTGACAAAAATTCCTTAAAAATCAAGAGAAATGCGACATTATTGAAAAAGTTGTTAAAGTAGAAGCTCTGGTTATGTGAGGAACTGTTCAGTTAGTTTTCAGTACTGGAATCAGTGCTAAACACAGGCATGTTCTGTCTAAAATCCCCTATGGTGAGGCCCTTCAGTTCTTCAACAGACCAAATGTTCTTCAGAAAATGTGGATATGGTGGTTTCGTCTCAGCAGGGACCAGCTAGATCTGCATGGCTTCACACCAACAGCTGTATGGATGTATAAACAGCCACTTTCCCATGTACCCTGAAGGCATATGTGAAGCTTCTCAACCAAGCTTCTCGCCGAGGGCCCGAATCCCTCACTACTGCATACAGTGCACTTCAGTAGCAAGCAGCCTTTCTACAAACACATGAAGTTCGCCACCTAGTGTAGGAAAGCATATGGCAGATGTTGAGCTGTCCCTTAGGCCCATGCTAATGTATGAATTTATGTGCTCATTAAAAGACACACATTAATGCAGAATGGGGAACATAATGGGTTTTGTGGCCGCTTCTTGACATTTAACACAGCCAAGCAATAAAGGGGGTACATCTTGACTATCTGGCTGGCTCTTGACATTGGGACCTTGAGTCGCATTCAGCAGCTTATGAACGTGACACTGAAGGTCATCGTATAATTACAGCAGAACAAAAAGAAATCCAGAGGACAATCTTTTGTTCTCGGTTCAGGAAGAAGAGGGAAATTGAATAATTGATTACACAAAATGTGCTTATCTGTGCACATTTGAGTTTTTTTATTTTTTTTTGGCAAGACAGGAACTTACTATCAACACATTATGCTGAAACAAGAAAATGAACAAAGAAACGTAGTTTTTTTTGCAGGTCGTATTTCATAAAAAAGAAAGACAGAAATATGAATGAATACAAAAATGATTGAAAAATATGTTTAACATTAGGAATAAATAGTTTAATTAAAATCAGTTTAAATCAGTTGATTAATATAATACACACTATTTTTTATTGCTATTTATTTATGCCTATACAGTAAGTTGCAATAAGGTAAAACTCTGGATAGCTTGTTTCCATTCAAATTGATTATAATTTCAAATATATGTATAATATAAATTTATTTAATAAATATAATAAAGGATATGCTTTTTTAATTATTTTTATATATATATATATATATATATATATATATATTATATATATTTTATATATATTTTACTCTGGAGTGATATATTTCTTCAGCTGTAAAACTATCCCTGAAAGCTTGGTACTCTTTTTTTGGATATCAAATAGCGTTACTAAATGTGACTGTAATGTTGCAAGTGCTGAATGAAAGTGATATAAAGCTGTTTTTCTGTTGATATGACATTTCTTTGAAAATATATAAAAGTGTTTCATAAGCAGAGATGTCAGTATGTTGTCAGCAGTGAAATGAGTTGTGGACCATGCACTTGTTATATGCATGACATGTCGTACTTATCAGCTTTCAGAGACCAGAAAAGTGTAGGGAGCGAAAAGTGCACATACAGTTCATAATTTCTCTCAATCTATAATCAGCTGAGAAATGTTCAGCTGGCAGGTGTGTAATTCATAACCAAGAGACAAAGATAGCATAAGTTAGACCTATTTTTATTTAACCAGACCTTTCTTAACAGAGCTGACAGCATTGACAGCTATAGTGAGCAAAGGCATGAAGAGGTACTTCATAAATGTTTTCTCCTGATTTTCAGGGACAGTGCGACATTGGACGTTCTTCACAGGCCCCTGGACACTGGCTCTTTCTCATACGGTCACTGCACACTGACATCTCTGACCGCGCAGTGGGACGAGGAGTAAGAAAGAATCATTGTACAGACTTCTGCCACACATTCTGAGTTACTTCCGACGGAAGCTACTTTAATGGCATGTAAATACCTTTCAACAGCTGCTGTTGTAATTACCAGGCAGAAGTTATATTCCCCAGATTGTCAGGAAAGCGTCCCTTGGTTGAAAACTTGTCAAAGCATATCTGTTTTCTCAGCAATACTGATGAAGCTAGAGAAATGCAGTAATGTAGGCTCATTAAGTAAAATGCCAGAAGGAAATAGAGAACTCTGATTTGCTTATTCACACCAGTCACCGGTCTTCATAGCGAGCCAGATTTGGAATGGAAACAATAGTTTTCTGCAGAATTCACACCGTCAAACACACACACATAAACACAAGGCACAAAGCACAATGCACTGTGTTAAAATGAATGAATTTTCTGCAATGACTGAATTATTGATTGATGATAGAGTTGATGGGATTTATTTTATTGATTTAAAAAATAAAAACAAACGAAAAATAAATTAAATAAATAAATGATGATTATATCCATTATCAAATACATGTTTCGGGATTTATTATTTATTACACTTTTAGTAAGACTTTTTGTAAATGCAGAACATTAAGTTCATAAAGGTCTTGAAAAAAAGTACAAAAATAAATAAATAAACCTCCCGATATTGTTAACAAACACAAAACTGATATAAAAAGGCATTTGTTGATGCAACCATGTCATCTCTGTACTCCGTGAGCTACCGAACGAACCTACCGTCTATGACAACACATAGATATGAAGCTGGATATGTGTGATGATAACTGTAGGTGTCTTTATTGAACTACATTCTATACTGAGAATACTGCCATTAAAATAATCAAGGTCATTGATTCAGAATCAGGATGAATGATTTTTCACTGAGTAGACCAAACATCTGCAAATTCACTGAAATGCACTATGCATATGTCTCACACACGCGCACAAAAAAAAAATAAAAAAATAAAAAAGTAAACCAGTAAGTGTTAGCATTTGAAGAGCCCCATATTACAACTGGATCTATTGGGAAGACAAAGTCCTTTCAGAGAAAGGATATCTCACAATGAGAGAAATTGGACGTGATTAACCCAGTGTAACCCCATTTTCTTCTCTGCTGACTTTGTGTCACAGCACATTGAAAGATCATGACCCGCTCAAGCAGACAGAACATGCCTGTGTTTAGCACTGATCCCAGTACTGAAATCTAACTGAACAGTTCCTCACATAACTAGAGATCAGAGCTGCTACTGTAACAACTTTTTCAATAATGTCACATTTCTCTTGGTCTTTAACGTCAATTAATCAGTTGTGAATACACACAAAGTAACCATTGTTGTCACATTGTTTTCTAGTGACACTGACTATTGCTGTAGTTTAAAGAGCCACAAAGTATCCTTCAATAATCAGACAATTCCTTAAAGTCGACTATTGTGTAGTTTCATTTTCTAATGGAGTAGCGACTCAGAGACTGCCTTTCACTTCAATGCACAAAACTTAAAGTAACCTTAAAAAAAAAAAAACGAAATAAATTCTAAGGAGTTGCCTACCATTTAAATGACATTTAATTTAAAAGAAAGTAACTTTCAGAAATCAAACAAATTATTTTCTGAATGTGAGAAGTAACACAAAAAGTCACAAATAACCTTCAAATGGCAAGCGGCTTATAAAATATATTGTATGAATAGTCATTCTAATGTAGCTGAAAAAGAAGAACTGTTCAACATGGCAAGCTGTAATTGTAATTGCAAATTATTTAAAATATAAATATAGTATGATTTGTGTTGCACAAATATGGATGACACAAACCTAAATGCAGTCAATCTTATTCATTCCCTGAAACTAACCATCAACATCATATCAGTATGAAAAGTAATATGAAAAGTAACCTTAAAGAAAAGGACAACTGGTCTTATCCATTAAAACACACACGGTAAAACTAATATGAAACAACTTTTCAGTTTCAAAATACAAACGAATTATTTGAAATACATAAATAAATGTTTGTGTGTGTATATATAAATATATACAGTACAGCCGGTGCAGAAAGTATTCAGACACCCTTAAATGTTTCACAAATGTTGTTATATTGCAACCATTTGCTAAAATCATTTAAGTTTATTTGTTTTCCTCATTAATCTACACACAGCACCCCATATTGACAGAAAAACACAGAATTGTTAATATGTTTGCATATATATTAAGAAAGAAAAACTGAAATATCACATGGTCCTACGTATATATAATATTTTATTTAGTAGAAGTATTTAGTAGAAGCACCCTTTTGATCGAATACAGCCATGAGTCTTTTTGGGAAAGATGCAGCAAGTTCACTCCTGGATTTGGGGATCCTCTGCCATTCCTCCTTGCAGATCCTCTCCAGTTCTGTCAGGTTGGATGGTAAACGTTGGTGGACAGCCATTTTTAGGTCTCTCCAGTGTAGCTCAGCTCATGAAATGGGACCTTTCTTATGTAATTGTGAGTGGCTGCATCTGTCTGAGGCAGGTTAACTTTGACGAGATAGGTTTGAAATGCAGACGGTGTCACTATCAATTACACACGAGTCACGTATGTGGAAGTCTCTGTTCTGAGGGAATGTAACAGGCTCTAAAGAGCTCATCACCGGCTAAAAAAAACCAAACACACCCAAGGACGCATCATTAACATTTCACAACAGTTGTTTTTCCTTGCTCCTTTATTCTCTCATTATTTCTCCTTCGTTATTTCAAGGTAAACACTGAATAATGATGACAGTGCTGCAGACAATAATCTCTGACAAAAGAGAATTTATGATAGCTTATCTCTGAGAGCCTGAAAAGTTGAGATGACTGTTTGTGAAAAATCCTATTGTAATAAGACCTATCAAACTGTAACAACGCATAACTGTCTAAAAAAAGGGAGATAATTCAAATACAAGCCAACATTATAAGGAAATCATGCAATTATAGGAGAGGAAAATATGTTGAACTTTTAATCTTAATTAACATCCATCAAACAGAATCTCAAAAATCTTTGTTACTAATTCATATCCATTTCGGAATTCTCCTTTTTGATGAAAGGAAGAGAATCTGAATGATTAAAAACATCCTGCCATACCGGATGAATAATTGAACTGGCGTGGCCCCTTTGACACGGAGTAACAGATGGCTATTATCACCATTTCAGTTGCGTAAGCATTTTGCCGGCCCCGCTGTGACACTGCGATATCCTCGCAACTGCATAATGGGAGATGAAAGAAACTCCGTTATGCGGGGGCCGATAATGTAATAATATGATTATTCAGGGCCAAACATGCACACAAAGTGATTGCGGCGTGGTGCTGTATAAAGGTCTATCTCTGCTTCATGAGTGCGACTTTATTCAAGTGTGTGCCGCAGTCAATACTTGTATGTCAGAGCAGTAATTGACCTGAATTGAGGCGAGCGGAGCCTTAAGGCCCCATCAAGATTAATTACATTCTCACACATGCAAATCAATGCACTGAGTTGGAGGGCTGTTCTGTACGTCTCCAGTCACCCTTGTTTTAGAGAGTAATAATTTATTTTGGGTCTGGAGAAAACCGCTGCATATTGTAATTACGTTGTTCTCAACCCATTTTAGGATCTCTTGGGGGGAAAAAAAAAGTAGGAACTAATTAATTACTGCTGCTTGCTAAGGCAATCATCACTATTATTGCTCATACTAAAGTCTGGCGTGCTGCACATGCTATTACTAAGCAGCTGGACTGTGAAACAGGTGGAGAACTGGGATACAGTATGATTATATTTAATGAAATATCAAGAGAGGACATCATAGAGGTTTAGGCTTGCTAAATTTGCGCCAGCCAGCAACACCCTAGCAACCGTTCACAATATCCTAGCAACCCAATTTGGGGAAAACAAAAGCCTAAGATGGTTGGTTGGTTTTTGCTGGTGTTCCAGGCTGATCATAGCTGGATTTATAGGTGTCTTAATAACTTCTGTAGCTGGTCAAGTTGGCTTAACTGGTCGGGCTGGGAAACCAGCTTAAACCAGCTCAGACCAGCCAACCAGGTTATGATCAGGCTGAGGACCAGCTAAAATGTTATGGTATTACGGTAAGGAAAGCACTAGCGCATATCCTCAATGAGTTACGGGACTTCCTAGGTCTACTGGGCTCGAAAAAAAGACCATGACCATAAACGGAAGGAGCATAGACAATATAGATCATATATGCACATCATGTACCGTTGTAAAAGTGTGTGTGTGTGTGTGTGTTTTTGTTCTGTTTATTGAATGCTATTTCAGTTATTCACATAATTATTTACAGATTTAATGTATTTTGGGGGGGTTGTTTCTTACTCAGAAAACTCGAAAACTACTCAGAAAACGTTAGCAATTCAGTAGTAAATATGGGAACATTGTGAAGCCAACTTCAACATAATGGCCATGATTGCTGCTCTGTTGATATGAAATAACAAGCGTGTTTTAAAGTGTGAGGATGATTGTGACGTGCAGCTGAGGGTTGGGATTAAGGTTGTGTCTGGATTTGAAATCCACAGGCTTGGATCTGACAAGACAATGAGGCTGAACCTTTATCGGCAAACTGACCTTCCTTTTCATCTGTCCCATTTCTCATTCTTTATTAGCTTAGTTTCTCTCTCGAGTAACCTTTAGCCTTCAGACGCTCTCTTGCCCTCTCTCATTTTCTTTCTCTTCTTTTCTTGTGTTACAGTAATGATTTCCTTCTCACAACACTGTCACAAAGTGCCATTTCCCTTCACAGTAAAGCCACCTATCAGAGGGACTGGATTATACTGACAGACAGCAGCGCACCTCATTTGGCCCCTCAGGGCTGCTTCTCACCACGACTGTTGGTTTTCAGACTTAACACGTCTCATCTCATTATCAGCATCATTGGTTGTTTGCCGATCACAGGTAATTAAAGGAACATTTGGAATTAAAGGGCTTAAACCTCCTTGTCAAAACAATCAAAAGCAGACCAATAGAATGTGACAGTGGTTTTCTTTTAAAAAAAAAAAGGTGTTTCTTAACAACTACTGATGGACAGTGAAATAAATGCAGCTATTTCTCAGAGCATAGAAGAGACAAGAGAACAAATGTAATGACTAGTTAACCAAAAAACTGATTTAGTGAATCAGCTAATCCACTTAACAGAACCTGTCTGACTGATTTGTTCTCTCTCTCTTTTTTTTATCTTACGTATCACATAAGCTTTGTTAACCACTTATGGTCCCAACATAATTCACCAAACTACAGCTCTCAAATGATGGTTAGAATATGGTTTACTGTTAGTATGATGTGGACATAAATAGTTAATGCTTTTAAAGGAACACAACGCTATTTTTGAAAATGGCTCAAAAATGACCAGATATTCAGATATTTTTTCTATTTAAAAAGGCGGAAAATAAAAAAATGTTGTGATTTTCTAGGTCAATATGGCTAGGGACTATACTCTCATTGTGGTGTAAATAATCAAGGAACTTTGCTGCCGTACCATGGCTGCAGCAGGCACAATGATATTATGCAGCACCTGAAAATAGTCTCCAGCTACCAGCATGATCGGCACTAAGTGTCAGAGTTTGTGTTTAGTTTCCTTGTGCTCTGCTCCCCACGTGTCCACCCTTGCCCATATTTGGTATTTCCGTTCAGGAACGGCCCTCCTGGCCGTGACTCAGGAAGTGGGTTCGGAATCGGCTGTCCTGGCTATAACACTGGAACTGGATTCGGGATCGGCACCCCTGGCCAAAACTCTGGAACTGGACTCGGGATCTGCTCTCCTGGCAGTAATTCAGGAACTAGGTTCGGGATTGGCACTCCTGGCCAAAACTCAGGAACTGGAATCGGGATTGACACTCCTGGCCGTAATTCAGGAACTGGACTCGGGATCAGCACTCCTGGCCAAAACTCAGGAACTGGACTCAGGATCGGCACTCCTGGCTGTAATTCAGGAACTGGATTCGGGATCAGCTCTCTTAGCCAAAACTCTAGGACTGGAATCGGGAATGGTGGAACGGAGTCCACGGGGATCAGGTCAGGCATCTCGGCCCACAAATCCGGCTCAGGACCATCACAAAGCAGGCTGGAATCTGCTGGACTCGGGAACTGTTTTCGCGGAGCAGGCACTGAATGACCACCATACAGTGCCGCTTTCGGGAGTGGAATCCCACGAAAAGCAAGACGAGAACCAGGCAATGGAGGACGGCCTCCTGGCCATTGCGCGTGCGGAGCAGGAAAAGGAATGAGTCAATTTAGGAGGAGGTGGAGAATCTCCTTGGGGCTGATCATTCTTTGTTTCAGTAATGGTGGATCCTACTGTCACACTGGCTCTCACACGGAGAGAACACGAGGCACACATTTGCAGATAAATGGTTTCTTTATTAAGCAAAGCAAATAGGCAAGGGCGGACACAGGTGGAGCAAAAAAAAAGGCAAACTATACACAGACAAGGGTGTGACAATATAATTTTCACACAAAAATGTAAAGGTATTTATTGAAACCCCTCAAAATAAAAGTTTGGTTTAACTTGACATTTTGGCAGAAATATTGCTTAGTGAAATGTACATAATATGTTACTTCTACTAAAATTAGAAACATTTATTTTATTTTTTTGTAATAATTGTAATAATGTTTTGTATTTTTTTGTAATTTTAATTTTTTTTATTTTGCAAAAAATAAATAATAATAATAACAATAATAATAATAATAAAGTTCCTTAATTAAACAATAAATTAAATTAATGTGTTATGCCTTTCAAATAATTAAACATGCTAAAACATTTGATAGTAATAAAACATAATTGAAAAAAATAAATAAAACATTTAATAGGGTCCTAAACATGCAATTTTGTTAAACGTTTAATGCACTGAAGTTAAATTGTCTAGGTCTCATGATTATAATTAATTAGAGATGTTTTTTATTAATATTATTTTATTTAACCATTGAAAAAAAAGTCCACAAAATAAATAAATAAATAAAATTGTGGTAATTTTTGTATTTGTCATATAATAGCATGGGTTTAAACTTTGGTTGTTGCTATGGATGGAGATGCCGAATGGCTTCAGTTTGAGGTGTTCTTCACAATCTTATAGATATGATATTTATAGCACCAAATATCACACTGGTATTACGGTACTTTAGGGTAAATTACACCACTGTATGGGTTAACAGCTTAAATTCAAAATCACCAATAAACAGTGACCTCAAATTCAATTGAGTTAAATGGACTACTTTTGAAATACTTCTATAGTGCTTTATAGAAGCCAAAATATGCAAAATATTATTGAGTGCAGAGAGAAAGAGAGAGAGAGGCCATGCGTTGGAATGAGCAAATACGGTGTGTGTGTGTGTGTGTGCGCGCTGCACTGGATGGCAGCCAAAGCTTCTAAAGTTTAAAGGAAATGGAACTGTGTATGTGTGTGTGTGTATCATCCCTGGACAGGCCCACAGGCTGATGACAGGGTATCTCGGTGGACTAGAGGACAATCTGGTGTGTGTCACAACATCCAGACGCTTTCTTGCCCAATGGAGACTAATTACTCAGCATGACAACATGTCTCCTGCCTTTCTCTCATCTTCCCTTTCTCCCAGAACGCACCAAACACCTCCACTGGACTCACAGAAGAAGGAAAAAGAGTTTAATGACAGACTGTTTCGTTTGTCTCTTCTCTTCAGTTTCACTGTCAATTCAACACTGCTAAATTCCTGAGCTTGCGTGACAGGATTGGGCAAAATGTAGTTGTCATAATCTGACATTTCCGGAGTGTGAATTCTGAAGGAAAGAGAAACTCGTATGCACATTTATTTGCATTCAATAGTGCATTGTCATACAAATCGTAAGACATATTTCTCAAATCAAACTTAATCTCTATTTCTATTTACTCTTTTATTTTAAATTTAATTTTACAATATATTCTATTAATTAACTGCAATGTGCTTTTAACTATTTAAATATTGAAATGCAGTTCAAAATGAGCAAGGGTTTTATTTTGTTTTCTTACTTGCAGTAAAACAGCATATTAGAACAATCTCTGTAAAAATAACTTCACCAAAAATTGAGCATTGCATTACAGTTTTAATATTTTTAAAATTGCAATATCATTTCAGAATACTGTTGTTGTTTTACATTAATTACTTGGCCGGTGCTGTATGACATTTTAATTTTCCCACATTTCTAAATTCAAAAAAATTGTTTTCCTCAATTCAAATTCGATATTAACTAGCTCTGCCAAACGATTAATCTAAAATAAGTTTTTTGTTTGCATAACGTGTGTGTTCTGTGTATGTATATGTAAATACACAAACATTCATATATTTATATTCATATAATTTATACTATATATAAATAGTATCATTATTATAACTTTTATTATATAAACACTTTTACTCTTAAATACATACATGCATGTGTGTGTATTAATATGTACATAAACATAGGCAACAAACAGTGAGTAAACAATACGTTATAGTAAACAAACGTTTCCTTTGGATGTTGTTTGTCAGCACTGATATAAACTTACTGTTCCAAAAATGTTCAATCCAATTAGACACTTCCGATACATGACCAAATCTAACATGTATCATATACTTCACATTTATTTGAAATGTATACCATACACATTAGTTAGCGACAAAGCATCATTTAGCAAGCAAATAATCTCTCCACTCAACATCTTCAACATGAATGGAATGTACATGAAGTCTCTATGCCACCGTCACTGGAACGTCGTCAGGGAGCAAAATGTTTCCATTAACCTTTTCAGCGGCATTTAAAAGCCATGAAAGGACATCGGACGATGCGCAATCGTCAATGACAGACCATATACGAGTCCTGACTGGCAGACGCATCGTTCTCGAGAGCTAATCCAAACAGCCGTGCCCTTGCCAGCTACAAATGAATTACCGAGAATTTGTCTCTAATCGAGCGAAATCCCAAGATTGGCACGAATTACGATGATTATGAGGAAAACTAAGCAGCACTATTAGGAGTGACATTTGAGTTGGGCGTTCATTTTCTAATAACATGCCTGAATAGCCGTTATGATAGACGCCTCAGGATAAACACCAGATGTCCGGACAGATGAGAAACCTTGGGAAGGGATCACAGAATATCCACGGATAGAAGTGCTCTCCCACACACACATGCACACAAACACTTTGGATTTAATTGATGCTACAGGAGAGGAGAGCAGATCTTTAAGGGGGGTTTGAGTAGAAACAGAAGGCCTTTAATCACAGCACTGGAATAGAGACTCGAGAGGCTCAAAAGCTGTCGATAAGAGAGAAAATCGTGGAAAACAAACCCTCAGCACTCACTCATGTGAGAAATCAAATTATATCGGACTCCCATGACGTGTATCGGAACGCAAAGGAAGTGCAAAAAGCACGGTATTATCGATTATTACGGGGCGAGAGCTGATATTTACCGGCAACGCAGTGAGAGGAAACACGAAGCATAAATAGCAAAAAATTAATTTGTGGATATTCAGAAGACATGTTTGCATAAAGAATCTCCATAAGTTGTTTTAAAAATCAAGTATGCGCGATTCAGGAGGGTTTGCAGCGCACACCTCTTACCCCCTGAACTCACAATGCCCACTCAGAATTCCCATCATGCCTTGCAGCGGTAAACATGTAACGCTGTGTCGAGTGATGGAGTCGGAAAGGTCATGTGGCAGCGCTCGCAATAAACCAGCCAGTACCTGCACAGCTCTGAGTAGCTGCAGCTCATAAATATGAAGGAGACTGACATTTCTAAATTAAACATCATGAGGAAATCTGTCAACACTGCATTCACATGCAATGAGGGACCGTCTGAACACTGCTGTCTGAGTAATTAAGTTGTTATAACAACTTTTGTTGCCAGATTTGGATTTAGTGCTCTGAAAAGCGTGCGTGGTTTGAAAAGAGATGGATCTTGTCCCAAATATCCTCTCTAAAAAATGCAGGGGGCCTGCAAGGATTTTTTGTTTTGTTTTGTTCTATCGCTTTTGAAGTTACTCTGTTTTGATCATTAACTGTGAGAGACACAAGTTTCAGGAAATGCAAATGAACATTTTAGACTTTGATAAATATCATGTAAAAATCATAACGCAAATATAAAATAAATAAATAATGCTTTCATTCTGGGCGAAACATTCATCAAAACACGAAGAGACAGATGAATAAAAAAAAAAGTGATTAATGACACACTTCAAAAGAAGTAAGAAGGTAAAACAACACAGAAACTCTGTGTGGACTTCTGGTTCCGATGAACTCGGATTTTACAATGTCCTGGATCGACAAACTTCAAAGAAAAAAGATAATAAAAACTAAAACTAAAAACTAAAGTCAGATATTATACAATCATTAAATAAATAAATAAACAAACCACATTTAAACGAAACTAATAAAAAACGAAATCATGCATAGAAGAAAATTAAATAATTTTTTTTTTTTTCGAAATGACTTTTTTATCGTGCATTCTAAGTAATATCAGTCAAACTTGGGAAAGCAGATATCCCCAAAACCTTGTTCTTTGTTTTGTTTTTGTTTTTTCAATAAAAATAAATAAACGCTTGTGTAATCTTTGTAATCTCTTCAGATGGCAATAATGTCTGAGAAAAGTTGCTGTTGTGATCAGAGACTGTGTTAATGTGATACCATGCATTTTTGACATTTTTGGTTTTGTGGAAACTTCTCTCAGCTAAAGCACATCTCAAAGTAACCTGAATAAAGTGCGCTGATTCAGTAACATGGCCTTAGGGTGCTGTATAATGTGAACTTGCAGTGCCTTGAACGTGAACAATACTGGGTACTGATTTTTTGTTTGTTTGTTTTTGTGATATGTTTATATATTTTTTGTAACTTAACTCTTCATATTTTCCATGATGAATATCCATTAAATTAGATATACACAGTCATTTAAACCTTTTGGATATTATTCATGGAGCAGGAAGAAAATATCTGGGTACACTGTGCATGAGGCTATGCTTTAATAAATCATAATGTACAATTTAATGGCACAGTGTATGTGGGAATTTATTTTCGAATGATTTGCTCTTAAATTATTTTAACCCATTTTGTTCAGAAATAAGGCCTGTAGCTGTAAAACCAGCAGCAGAATTATAAGCAAAATCATACCTGCCCAACATTGATTTATTCTTCACACATAATATCTTCAAAACAACAGAGCACACTCTCAACAAACATGCTTTATCATGGTAATAGCTGGCACTTTCAGGAGACTCCCTCAGTGCTGATGTGCTTGTAGCAATTCTGAATGACTTTCAGTTAATAAGCACAATTAATGAATCGATAATTGATTAATGAAGGTCTGGAGAGCTGTAGATCATCCACTCAGACTTGAAACAGTCCAAAAAGACAGTAAAAATCAAATACCAATCTCTGGGCTCTGGTGTGACTGTTAATTGTAAATAATTGTCCCAGCAGGCTTCTCTAATGTGTGTGTGTGTGTGTGTGTGTGTGTGTGTTTCTGGTGTGGGTGGTTGGTTGGTGTCAGTCTCAATAAGGCACTTACATTCTCAAAGCTCATTTCTCTCTGGGGGTGGTTTTAATATTCCTCACTCAATCTTTGCCCTCTGTGCTGAGCATAACATGATTAATACACTCATATTCTGTTGTTTAAGTTCAGAGAGGCATAACAGATGAAAGTCTGTTTTCATACTTTTTGACTTCTGGCGAGGAGCAAAGCAGAGAAACATTTGTTTGGCAAGACGTGACAAGCAACAACATGGATCTAAAAGTTTCCCAGTTTCCAGAGATCATGATCAGCCAAAGAAAATTGCCATTTTAACGTTTAATAAAAAAAAAAAAATAATAATAAAAAATAATATATATGCATTTGATCATGCCCCAGGTATTTAATGCAAATACTGTGAGTTATATCTATTAGTAAATTTTGCTGTAACTGAGATAATATTCTACTTTTGTATTTACAGTATGAAGGTTATTTTTATTTTATTGTAGTTTTTTAGCAATTTAGTTTTGTTCTGTATTTATTTGTCAATCTATTTTCTTTAACAATATTTGTGTTTTACTTTCTATTCTAGTACATCAAGTTAAACTTGATGAGACGTGTTTTATAGAAAGCAGCTACAATATGTGAATTCAATTGAAATTAAATTGAATTAAATTAAACTGAATAGAATTCAATTCAATTTAACTAGTTAGTTGAAGTAAAAATCTGAGTTACATTTATATTTTTATGGTTTTAGTTTTAATATTCTCTGACATGTGATTCATATTGACAGTTAAAATAATAACTATTATTATTATTATATTAATTTATTTTTGACATTTCCTTAGTAAGTATAATACTTGCTAAGCTGCCTATTAAGTCATTGACTGACTGAGTAGCAAGGATTGTGCACGGCATAAATCATGTAAAACTCTTTTCAGCATAAAAACAAATCCAGCATCTGTGATAGCATGAGAGAAGGCTTTGGCTTAAATGTGAGCTGTCAGAATGGCAATGACTACATTTAAGGGATGTTGTTTACTTATTAAGTGTCATTGATTTTCTAGTCACAGTCACATACTGCAGGTTATTTGGATTACATTCACTTCATTTATTCTGTCTCTCTCCATCTCCATTCAAGGATTTGTTGTGACCTTGCTCTTTGTATGCATGTCACTTTTCAGAATAAACGCAACGAACAGACATCGATCTTCAATCTGCAGAAACAACGTCCACACAAACAGAATTGTCATTCAAATACAGAAGTGAGTTAACTTGCAGTAATGAGATTTTAAAGCTTAGTTGTAAGCATTTTCTACAAAGTACACAGATCATCCATGTTATTCAAAACCCTTTAAACACTACTACTAATTAGAATTAGCATTAGAATTAGGGTGAATATTCCAACCAACTAACAAATACATACATGTATTTATGTATTTATCCATAACAACAGTCACTTGTGGTACAAAGCGAAGGACAGCGCCTAAACCGACAAGAAATGTAACATTTACCTCCCCCTCCAGGAAAGGCGCATACTTGCGCCGCAAGCAACAACAAAAAGGGAACACAAAAACTGGGGAGGGGGGGTGGTTGCCCTGAAGGCCACGAGGGCAGAGTCAAGGAAGCCTTCAGGGCGGATCTGGAGTCCCGGGAAGCCATGGCAGATCAGCCTCGGGCGGCCATGGGGGGATCGGGAGCCTCGGGCGGCCATGGGGGGACCGGGAGCCTCGGACGGCCATGGGGGGACCGGGAGCCTCGGGCGGCCATGGCGGATCAGGAGACGGCTGTGACAGTGGTGGATCAGGTGCTGTAGGGGCTACAGGGGTCCAGCTCCAAACCCCCTTCCCGCCCACCCTTTCCAGGACCACAGTCCACAGTCTCTAAGGCCCATGGCCTGTGCAGCTGCTCAGCTGTGTTGGTTTCTGTTGAGCATTCAGGCAGTGCAGGCCCTGGAGGGCGCTCGGTAGGCGCAGTCACAGGGAATGAAACTGGAATTGGCTCTCCTTGCCACATCTCAAGGATATCATCCGTAGTCAACGAACTGGAGTCTCTCGGGGGCTGGAATTCTGGAGCGAGGAAAGAAATCAGCAGAGCAGAATCCGCAAAGAATGGGAGGAGATTTTCAGGCCTTGACTCGGAGGCTGAGCTGGAGTGTGGCAGAAGGAGATCCGCAGGGAATTGATGAGGATCTGGCAACACTTTGGCTGGTAAGTGTTTTCGGTGTTTTGGGACTGGACGCTCTCGTGGCACGCTCTCTGGCGTATTCTGCCCTAGCCCAGGCCTCAGGCACTGTTGCCGTGCGGACGTGGAGAGGTGCTCAATCAGCGGGTGCTCGTATAGGCGCTCTGGTAGCGTGGCTTCGATGAAGTGCTCAGGCAGCGCCGGCTCGTTGAAGCGCTCGTTCAGAGCGGGCTCGAAGAGGTGCTGGTGCTCGGTGAAGCGCTCAGGCAGCGCAGGCTCACATGTAAGTGGGCAGAGCATGGTGGTGTTCGCTGGACTGGCACTCACAGAATGATGAGGGAGAGAAAGCGCACTGAGGCTGTAGATGTGAGTTGCAGTGTCTCTGCTTTTGGATGGGACTTGTACTAGGACTATAGATATCCACAAAAAACTCTGAATGATTCAGATCAAGTACTAAATTTCAACTACGGATCTGACAATCTTCAGAAAAAATTAAACAAAACAAATCGTCATTAAGTCCCATCAAAAAGAATAGATTAATAGAAGATTCACTGTAACTCAGCAGGTGAAAAAGGCTCAAAGCTTCTTCTACATACTGCTCCAATGGGTCTTCAATAGGTCCGTCAATCTGTCACGGGGATTTATACACAAGGACTAATGACTAGAAAAGACACATCTGGGGAAACACAGGTGGACAGGAATTAACTAATAATCACACATTGACACAGGAAGGACCAAATAAGGGCAAACAGGAAGACATAAACTGAAACTAAACTGAAACCAAAACAGGAAGACAAAAAACGAAACTATTATTTGTAATAAATCCCACTTCGTTGGTATTTATTTATTTATTGTCTGTATGTCTGTCTGTCTGTTTGTTTGTTTGTTTGTTATATCAGGAAATATACTCAGTGCTCATCATTACGCAGACCAAAAAAAACTTCAAATGGGACATTACAATTCATTTTGTTTGTTTGTAAATATATTTTTCTCAGAAAACAGCCACTCCATAGCAGTGTTTACTGTATAATGAGGGGGCCGAACAAATTAATAGGATATCAAGATAAAATTGAATAATTAATTAGTTCATTCTTTCTTCCTTCACTTAATCAGGGTGTCCACTTTGTGTCATCTAAATGCTAAAATGTTACAGTTCATATATACATATATATATATATATATAATATATATAAGTCAATATACTTGTAAAATATTGCATCAGGTACAAATCAGCTAAGAACCACTGCTCTAGTAATGATAACCCACCCACCGAAAGAGAACAGGTCTAGCGCAAACAAAAAGTATATTCTATCCGTCACTCAATGGTTTTCTTGACTTTTTTAAACAGGGAGTGAAGTGTATTAAGTAAACCTTAAGAGAGGTTGTGAATCACGTTCCTCAAACCTCAGCCTCTCTCTGAGCCGCAGGATCTCTGCTGGATCTCCGGTTGAGATGAAGGCTTTGGTATTGTGCACTGTCCCATCTCAAGGTTTTATGTGAGGAGTTACGGTGTCTCTAAAACATATATTCTCATCTATTTATCAGTTTAGCTATCAATCTAACAAACCAGGAATCTACAGAAACAGCAAAACACACACAGAATGTAAATGTGTTGGTCTTTCAGAGGGCATAAACCTGAATCGCACCTGATCTGTAGCTTTTCGTGCTAACTAACAGCACTGCAAAATGGAAACTCTTACATTATTCACATATACAGGTGTTTCATGTCTCAAACTTGCATCATTGGTTGAAGCTGGCAGAGGGTTATGGCAAGTTTCTCTTGACATTTCATACAAACAGTCTACTGAAACATAGCATTATTTTATTTTATCACTATTTGTTTTTAATCAAGATAACTGCTGTGCTTGTTAAGAATTTTTTTTAATGTTATAAAATTTATACTGGCTATTTTTGCCACCTCAGGAAAAAATAAAAAATAAATTACAACCTCACTCATACAAATTCATAAGATTTTTGCAAACATTTTACATATTTTATGAGTTGCCAATTAGTGTACAAATGACCTACACCTAACCTCGCTCCTAAACCTACCCGTCACCCAATTTTTAGGAATTAGCCACCTCATAAAATATGAACAGACAGGTAGTGAGACTTTGTTGGAAAATCTTATTGCAAAAAACAAATAAATACATTTTCAGAAGCATTTCCAGATTCCCATTTCATCAAACTGCTAGCTGCTAGACAGAAAACTGTGAAAGCTACACTTTAAATGTTAAACATATAAGCTACTGACGGTTACTAGCAATACTACTTTTGGCAGCTAGCAGGAATAGCCTGTTTACTTGTCAAATTTGGTTATCTTCTATTTGTGATGTTCTTGCCCTAAACATCCCTTCTCTCACAGTCTTATACCTCCATCTTCACAGACTCCACCTTTAGATCACATTCTTTATTAGCTAATTTATTCTGTCAGCTGGTGGTAGCGACATGCAATCTGATAGCAGTTCATTAGCATGTTAATTCATGGGACTGTATTGATGAAGGGATTGAGTTGGTTTGTGGCACTATCACCCGCTCAATACACCTGCCAGAGAGACGCACTAGCCGAAAGTTTGGCGTCCTCACTTCTCTTCACACTGTCAGCCAGTTTTCACACCAATCAATTCAGCATGTCAGTCACAGCGCAGGGGGTCATTCATTTTGTTGTTTGAGTTTTTTAACCACTGAATAGTATATTTTAAGCTGGTATGTGGTACGCGTGACACCCGCTCTGCTGAAGCACTTCAACCTCTGTTGTAGCTGATGATTGCGGACAAACTTGTGAAGAAATAAAATCACAGTAAACTACAATGCTTCCCACTACAGAAACTATTTCTGCCACAGGATCATTTTGTTCTCAACTTTTTATCTTACAATTTAATTTTTTTTTATATTGTGCAATTCTTACAGAGTTACAAGTTTATATACCACAATTCTGACTTAATAACAAGCAATTGTGACTTAATAATCCACAACTGCGAGTCTTGTAGGTCTCATAGCTACTACTGAGGGGGGAAAAAAAAGTCTAAATTGTGAGTTTTTGAATTTTGAGATAAAATCCTTTTTTTTTTTCAACCGAGGTAACAAGCTTTTATAGCCATCAAATGCAAAACAACAACTTATTTTATTCATCTAACAAAACTTGTGGGGAATCAATCAATGATGCCAGTGCTCATCTTTGATGCTCTAAAACAGCATAGTAAAAAACAGAACAAAAGACAACACAAACAAGTAAAAGAAAAGTCAGGTGTTGAACGTGTTGAAAATTAATGAAAACAGCAATACACACATGGGATACATGCCCAGAACAAAGCAAAAATCTTTAGTCAGGGATTGAACAAAATAAAAGGCCAGTGGTGCCCTTGGCGAGCTTTGCCCCACATCCCCGTTGTGAAATCATCAGCCAGGGTTGTACCGGACTGGCCTTGGGCAGGAAGAGAAGCCACTATATCTGCTAAAGCAGAACCAGAGGGGGTGGTAGGGGAGTTAATTGGCATCGGCCGATGCCCAGATTAACATGCCTGGATCTGGGGTAGCGGCCAGGGTGGGCAGGATGATGCTGACAGGCACCACGCTGGCACTAAAGGCATGTCAGGGCAGGTGTCGGAAACGGTTAGGGTTGGGAAAAGATCTCACTCAGCGGGAATGAGGCTTCGGCGAGGAAGGGTGGGGGAATGACACAACCGCTGACACCCACTACAAGTTCTCTGTGCTCGCCGTGCTCCCATCATAATATAACGTTTCATTTCATTAGTCTTAATTCATGACCGTTCATCTGGACATTGTACATTAACAATTTTTTCAAAATGCAACAGAGAATTACCAACTGTTTTACGGATGTATGTAGGCATACCGTGGTCATACGATAGATAGATAGACCCACGTCAAAGTACTACAGTATTAGTATCTGAGGGCATCAATGTACCATGGTACTGCCACAATACGTAACCAACACAATAGGTAGTCTGCTAGAATGATTGGATGAAATCTTCTCTATTCTTTGCAAAACTTTAATCTAAATGTGCCCTCAAATGAAGCACTTTTGGCAGAGATAACACCTTCCCCATTATGAAGCCCTAATTGCAGGTTGGCTCCATATGAGCGGTGCGATTAGGCAGCGGATCTGATAACGGCTCCGGCACCTTCATGCCTCTCTGCGCATAGCACTTAAAACTCTCCTTAAGCAGCCAGACCTTCGGCTCTCCTGCCACGCAGGTTTAAACACTTAATTGTCTTTAATTACACCATTTCAGCAGGAAAATTAGTATGGGAGTAATACGTCTAACAGTCCTAGGGCCTCATTTATAAAACCCTCCGTAGATTTTACCGTAGAAGTGTTTGATGCTCAAAATCTAGATTTCACATACGCACAAACGTTTTCAGATTTATAAAACAATGCACACAACCCAGTCAGGTGAAGATTGTGCATCTCCACCACGACTCCCAAAAATAGCCTTATATGGAGCTGACGACGGCTAGTTTTACTAGGCGTATCCTCGTTTGTATATAGTTTTCATGCGTATTCCCATCCATGTGACACTATGTTTAACATCGTCAATGGTACATTACAGAAATATGATATACACAATATAAATGCCATTTGTGCCATACATTAATTTTACTTATTACACGGCTCTCTGGAATGCTTTATTCTGATTGGTCAGTTGAGACATTTGCAGGTTCGTTCTTTTCAAATAATAACCGCTCCAAAGTAATAACGCATAGCTAATACTACTTGTATGTTTCAAATCCCTCCGCGCCAAAAAAGATTACCGTTTGGCGCCATCTTGTGATAAACCACAATTAACAATGAAAATGTAAAATATATCTGTTGTTATATATTCATGTGTAGATGTTATAAATTGTCTTACTAATGTTAGTCACGTGGTACTATATCGTTTCGCAGAAGGATGAAAATGTTAATTTAAAACAAATATGCCAATAAAATTTTACTTAAAATCATCCAATATCCATTTTATGTATTAAAATACGTTTATCAAAAAAATAAAATAAAATAAAAAAAGTCGAAATTGATATAATTTCCGTTTAACTTCTGCGTAATGACTTTATATAATTTCAGTGTTTATTTCCATGAGAGTTGTATATTTAATTGTATATTAGTCTCGCTTAGCCAGACCTTCAGACTGATGGCTAAAGGTCTGGAATTCATAGCCGCTTTCTTTGGTCAAGGCCCGCCCATAAGGCCATTTGACTGACATGTCAAACAACCAATCACAGTTCGTTTCGTTCAGCGTCACGTTTCAGGGCATGGAAATGTCCCCACAACAACAGAACGGCGTGAAACAAGTCAGTCAATGTAGAAAATCCAGATGAGTCGCTCGCAGTAAACATCTGTTTGAAGCTCATCTCTCCACTTTTTAACACCCACGAGCAATTCTGGAGAATCGAACACAATACTGAATCGACAAGCGATGTCAGCATCTATTGTTTCATGTTTGCCCGCAAACGCAGGTAAAATCCCTTCTCAGTTAGGTACTTCACTTGATCTTCTATAATAGATAGGAGGGGACGCACAACTAGTAAAATTGGATCACATACTTTTGAGAAACCAATGTTTAACATGACAGTTTTTTTCCGCAATCATACGTCTGCCCTTTTTTTCCCGACGAACCGAAAATAAACGTGACACTCGCGTCCCCCAGAAATCCGATAAAATTCAATAAATCACTTGATGACTTCGACATTCCTGAACGGTTTCCAGTTAAGTGTACCATATGCATCAGACGTTTAGCCAACGCTCCGTGGGCATGACGTCTGAGGCTGAGACTAATTGTATATTGACATGAAACAGAGCTTAAAATCCCTGGTATTACTTAATTCACTCATATCAAAAGAGTTTGTATGCATGGGTCAGAGTTTGCATTCAGGTGCGCAAATTTTCCTGTCAAGTTTATTCTTTATAAACCCCAGTTTTTGCATAGGAAGTGGTGTATGTCTCTTTCAGGGTTGGTTTTGTGCGTACGCAGTGGTTATATATAAGGGCCCGCATCTTCAAAGCCCTTGCTGTATGCGAACACAAGTGACCCACAGGTTTATAAATGCCTCTGAGCCGGAGCCATCATCCCAGAACAATGCCAAGTCAGAGAAGTGCTTGGCAGAAGGGATGTCAAAAGTCAGGTGATTAGAATATCTCCTCCTGTCCACCGCAGGTGTTATTTTGTGAAGGAGGATAACGCTGCTCATTTTTTAAAGCTTTCTCCAGCCCATTTTAATAAATCTGAATCAGCTTCAATACTCTTTAAAACTGGACCTATATAATTTTTCTCCTTCAGCATATGCTGAATTAACACATTAGCATATTTATGAATTTAACAGGCAATTATGTTGTGGGTAATATCCTCATAGTACAATTAATCTTAAGTAGTAGCTTTTGGGATTAAAAGGTGGTGGAGTAAAATAGGTGAGAGAATAAATTATATCAAAATCTCTTCATCAAGACACATTGTATGGTTGCAAGCTATTTAAGCAGTGCGACAAGAACAGGGCAGCCTGCAGGATTTCATCCGCAGATAAGCACAGAATCCTAGCTGACCAAGTTTGGCTGAAAATGGAAAGCATTTTAGTAAAAACATCACCAAAAACTATTTATTCAGTGTGTCTACAGTGGTACACTTAACATCTATGTAATAGAAAAGCAACTGAAAAACAGTACAGGCAGTTTCACAAATAATTAAATACATTTGCCTTGTATGGATTGTAACGCAATTTACCTTAGTTAAAGGAATAGTTCACCCAAAAAAGAAAATCAAGGAGTAAATGTTTTTTTTGCATTTTATTTTTTGGGTGAACTATTCCTTTAATACTGACTTATATTTTAGGCATAATTTCGCAAGATCCGCAGTCTGTTCTTTCTCTGTCATGAAAAGTGTTTTAAAAAGTTTGCACAGTAAGTGCACATGAAATGTTGCCACCTACTGGTCTAACCATTTAATCTGCACAAGTCTCATTAAAATACCCACTAATTCACAAATTTACAGTCTGTCCGGAGCGCTGCAATACAGGCCAGCTGAGTGATATAACAAGGGAAATCTCCAAGTGCTGTGAGACTGTCATCAGCACTCTTGGAAAGACCAATTTTGAGGACAGGAACTAACTGCTCTATAGGCCCCAAAAAACAAACAAATGCATATGCTGCAAGAAGCTCTTAAATCAGCTTTCTGTTTAAATATAGCCTGTGCCTCCTACCCATACTTGAATTATTTGATTTCAAGAGGGGCACTAGGCTTCATTTGCATGCTCTCAGTATAATTGAGCCACATGAGTATAGATTTTTAGAACAGTGTTGAGTTACAGGTCTACGCAAATGCTACATAGCATATTTTTGACAATTCTAGTATGTTCTATGATTTCTATTCCTGAAACTATTCCCAAGCCTTTAGGGACACACTATTGTAATTTCAAATAAAGTAAAAGTGTTGCATAGTCTTGTCAAACATAAAAAGGACCATAAGGAGCCACAGAAAAAAAAAAAAAAAAATCAGCAGTTCCCTGTAGAAATTAAGAGGTGGATATGCTCATACGTGACCGCAGAAGTTCCCACCGGACTCCGTAAACAAACCCACCTGCTCAGTTCATTATACATTCATGCCAAAAGTCAAAGCATCTAATATCAGAAGAAGACAGAAAAAAAATAAATATATATATATATATATATGTTTTTTATTATTATATATATTAT
>JAUYWG010000045.1:4182598-4198290 GCA_034779775.1 Enteromius afrohamiltoni
TAACCAGGGATTTTAAAGAGAAACAGTCAGACGACTTGGTTTCTCGGGCCGTAGAGTTTTCCGGAATCAAATTACAGTTCCGCGGCCGGCACCGCAGGGAACGGCTGCTGCTGGATGCATCACGCACCTCTCCCCAGGCAGATCTGCAGGCAGTGGACACAGCTGAGGAAAATGAAAAATGATTTCTGCGAAAGGTTAGCTGCCATCATCCTCTCGGCCCGTCTCTGCTGGCGCCTGTCACTCTTCATACACAAGCTAACCTGATTCACAGCAAATAAAGACAGAACATATTCAGTCTGCTTTGAAGAGACTGTGCTAAAAGCTAGAGGTAGATGGAGGCAGGCAAACTATATCTAAATATATTTACATATATTGTACAACAATATAAACTATTTAAGTCATTTTGTTCAGTAAAAACAGCGAGAGTCACTCTGATCCAGTACTGTATTAGACTGGTTTAAACTGATATTTTATTAAGCTGAAAACCAATGAAAGCACAATAGAAACTGAAACAGTTCTCAACTCCCTGAACTATAGCTATATTGTCTTAAAAATATGCACCTTGGTGAACATTTTGTGCAACACCGTTTTTACATACATTGCTGCATGTTGTAAGAGAACTGTCCACTGAGTGGGGTTAAAATACAGGTTAAATACATACACCCTGGCACATTTTAATTACTAAAATACTTCCCTATACCTCGAGGTGATAACAAATGCAAAACGGATTGATTGATGTAACTATGTCATTTCAACTTTTTTTTTACTGATTTGATCTGTTTTGTTTGGTTGTTGTTTTGTTTTTTTAAGCGTAGCTACACATACGTGTGATGCTAACGTCCAAAAAGATCAGTTTTGAAATATCCCAGCATATTATTATTTATTTTTTTTTTTTAATTCATTACATGATATTCATCAAGTAATTGTGTGAAAATGATGCTTCCTTAATCAAACCTCTGTAAATTTGTGCAAAAAGGAATAAAAGGTGTCAGAGTCTTACTGCCTCCAGTGTTCATTTATTTTGGAAACTGCAGTGATGTGTTCTTGTTGGTACGTTGTTAACTCTTTACAGTTCTGAATTATATATTTAATAATGTACATTTAAATTGAAAAAAATGCAAGTGATTGCGCTTTTACCTCTATGTCCTGCTCAGCACACTTAAGCCTGTCCACACAAACATATCGCACATTTATTATTACAGCGCATTTTTAACATTTAAACATTGTTATACGTTTGAATTGTTAGGGTTAGGTTTGAGAAGGCAAATTTTATGATCAGCTCACTGTCTGCTGATGGTCGCTTGCTCGTTAGCCTACTTTAAAACACAAAAAACGTAGATTTAAAAAAAATAAACATTTCTAAATTAACTTAACAAAAAAAAAAATAAAACGAAACGAAAAATAATAATTTTGCCATTACATACAAAACTGAACTATTTTAACAGCAGGCCACGGATTTTCTTTGCGTGCAGATTAATATCCGCCTATTAGACGGCCTCTTTTTACTTTATTTTGGTATTGCATCACTCATAGCTCTAACGTTTAAAATTGAGTTTAGGAAAATGTATGAAACCACAATGATTAGCATTGATTAACTCTAAAGCCTTGTTTCTTGTCAAAAGACGCGACCGCAGACTTTGATGAACGCAGCTGGCAGCAGAACCTTTCATATCAATGAGAGGGTAATCTCATATCTCCCTGCTCCCAAAGTTAGAAATCTACCATCAAATACTACGTATTTAAGATCTTAATTTTTTAGAGCATGATTTATAACACACAATGAACACCATCTTAAATCTACTTCATTAGTTAGATTAAAACTGTTTTTAGGAATATTCATGACATAACACAGTACATTCTAAAGTTATTTATAATGCATTGCATTCAGTGTAATGCCTTAAGAACAAGCTTATAATGTATTAGAAAGGTGTTACTCGAATGTTTAAATGAACATTTTTCACTTTAATTTTTGCTTGTGGCTCAAAACTAGCCTCGCATATTCCAAATTATTTTTCCAGCACAGGTCACATATTGTTAACTGGCCTGGAAATGTACACTAATTTATTGTCTCTCTCTCTCTCTCTGAACAGGGTATATTTATACATGATTGCGTGTTTAATATGTTCCTATGTGAGCACTGCACATTAAGAATCCAAATGATATGCAGCTAAAAAGAACTCAGTGTTAACTTATGTATGTACTGTGGGTTACATGCTAGTGGCAAGGGCATGGGTCTCGTGATGAACATGCTAATGCACAGACACACTTAACTTGCAAAGCTGCGAACAAGCACACAGTCGAGCATACATATGAATATGCAAAACATTTCACTGGCTAATTAACTAGTTTGCCACACGCAAGTCCTGGTTTACAATGTGAAACTTACGAAAGAAAAGAAAAAGTAATCAAAAGCAACTTTAAGGCCTTTTTTACGTACTCAGGAGCAGAAGCAATCCTGCAGTCTCCAGCATAATTAACTGCATCATCAAAACATGCTCAAACTCTTATAAAAGACTAAATGTCTCTGTGTTCTCTGCAGACGGGGACAGATGGAAGACTCAAAGACATTTAAGAAGAAAGGCAGTAATAGGAAAGTACTCGAGACAAAGGGCAAAGTCAGAGAGCTGTAAAGAAAAAACGCAAATGCTAAAATCAATATATAGAACTTTGCTCTGACGCCCGACTCTTCAAAATGACAGATACTCGGTCAGAAGCATTTTTCAGAATGGTTCGTTTTGTTTGTTTCTTCCTTTCGTAGGAGAGGGTGCTAAAAACATGAAAGGTCAAATGTTACAGCAGTTAAACCATTATGGATATTGACTGTATCTTTGTTTCATTTATCTGGGAAGGAGCGCGGCAGACAGCGCAAATACCAAAGAGGTCATTTACCAAGGTGGGAGGTTTTAAAAGGAAAGTTTGCAGTGTAGCCACCAAGAGGGAAGTCAGACTTGACAGACAGATATTTGTTACTAATATCCTCTGTTCTGCCAGACACAGTTGACTATTCTCTTAGATCAACACCTGGCACTGGGGAAGGAAACAAGGATGCCGCCATCTGTGTGATTACTTATGAATAAAACTCATCCTGCATTATAAATGTCTGTTTGCTACACAGAAGAAATTCGGTCTCTGAATTGTTTCCTCTGAATATAATTTCCTTTACTTATATGTAAGGGATTATTCCATTTTCCTAAAATAACTTCAGCATCTTTGTCAGACTCTTACAAATACAAGCCGCCAGAGACTACATATATTTTAGTACATAACCAATTACCACAACAAGTACAGTAGCTATCACTTTAGATTTAAATATACATATTCATTTGGTTTTTTTGAATGTAAACCAGTATTTGTATGCCAGCCTATTATCTGTGAGCTCCAGGGTCAATGACAAGATGCTCTTTTTTAATTAATTAATTTATTTTTTTTGTTTGTTTGTGAATCTATTTATTATTCTAAAAAGCACATTAGAACGCAATTCATACAGCGACTCAAACATACCACTTTTGTAATGAAATTGACTACATTTCTGAAATACATTTTGTGGGAACATAAAGAAAAACAAATGTCAGGGCAGGTGCAACCAACATGTAGTAAGGGGAGGTGATCCTGTTTTTATGATCAAAATGTATTAACATTAATTAATAAATAATGATATTTGTAAACATTGGGTTTATTTGACATTTTATTATTATTAGTATTATTATATTTGTTTAAATAATGTGATGTGTTTAAGGAAAATATGTCACTGTTATATACTTATTTATTTATTTATTTATTTATTTTTATTTCAATGCAATTCCTAAAAAAATAAATAAATAAATGAACTGTACATTGACTTGTGCATTATTACAATTCCTAAATAAAAATCTGTGGGACACACAATCAGCAATATCAGGGTTGGTGTAAAGAACATTCAGTGTTTCAAAAAACAAACAAGCAAACAAAAAATAAACAAGCTTAATAAATCTCTTAGCCAGACATGCAGTTTGCACAGGATTGCCTACACTCAACATATTCAAGGTACCAAGGTATACTTTTGTAAATCGCATTTTACTTGATGGTAGCACCAAACAACTTTTTGTAAGTGAGTGATTAAATAAAGAAAAAAATATGTATGGTTTAAATGAAAACATATTTACAGATATTAAATTTAGCAGATGCTCTTATCCAAAGTGGCTTACAAATGAGGACAATGGAAGCAATCAAAATCAACAAAAGAGCAATGATACGCAAGTCTGTTCATTTGTTCAATCATTCATTCATTCTACAAGGCTATATTGTAACATAATCACATTTCAAATTGGCTTTTCATATAGCCTGAACAAACTTGTAGGTCAGGTCCTATCCATATCTGGGCTCATTCGAATACAGATACGGATACAAATAATTTAGCAATAGATGCGCACACTGTCTTCAGTGCACACAATCTTAGTGGAAGTGTCACATTTACTGGTGCACAACTAGTCAACAGAGAAGCCTTATAATCAAACAAACAAACATGTTAAATAAATTAATAAAGAAAGAAAAGAAAATAACTGTCATTTCCTTTTGTTTCCCTGAGGGAGTAGCACCCACTGAATACTTCGGTCCCTCACAAACACAGGTGCTGCGTAACAGAAAGCTTAAGACCGGTACAGCGATCTCTGTCTACATCCTGTTATACTCAGAGGTACAGGAGCTATAAGGGGTAAAAATATGAAAGCGACTGCTGGTTCTGTTGTTTATCATTCTCACGAGGAGCAGTGCTGCTATGTTTCTGATTCTTCATCTTTATCTAAACTATTAGAGAAGACTTATACTCTCGTCTAGAGGAAGGGGGTAAAAAATGACGAGTCCTGGCCCTCTGATAAAAATGTTAACTAGGTGAGTGTCAGAGAGATGGATTGCGCGCTGTCAGGGAGAGCAGGAACATGAGAATACATTGATATTTCTCATTACGTTGCCCTCTCCCCCGTCTTTGTTTTTCCGCTGAAACTCTGGCGCGGTGGAAGGAGGGCCTAGCGATAAATCACGCCCCAAATAACAACCGAGCCACCCCCGCCCCCAACCGCTACGCCAAATATGATCGCTCGCTCACTGTTCCGCCATACTTTGCGAGAAGCAGCCATCGATAACGATCTAATGAACAAAGCTATCAGACGACATCGGGCAGGAAAAAAAAGGATAGAGGGTACAAGAGAGAGAAGGTAGATGATACTTGATTCCAAAGTCTCTAAGCGGCTCAGCCTGCAAAATGATAATCTCCCCGAAAGTGAGAGAAGTCTGTTGATGATGTATTGATTGCATAGATAATGAAATGAAGGGGAAAATCAGCTAGATAAAAGACAATCAGAGATATAAATAAGTGAGACTTGTTCAGTGGTGGATTTTCAGAGGCGTTTTGGAACAGATAGAGGAAGACCTAATGACTGATACATTGAACTGAATACTTTTGACTAAAAATAGTGATACCGCATGAACCAGTTTGTACTAAAACTAGAAATGATCACAGCTTTGATGCCAAGTATCTCGAAATATGATGACCCACTTTCTATGCAATGGAAGAAATGATTTAATATATTTAAAATTATTAATTAATGAATTAATTAATAATGTATAAAAAAAATTTACAATAATAATCATTGTTATTATTATTATGTGGGCGGAAATCTGAAAGAATGACAAAAAGAAAAGCTTATATGGTACTTTCCAAAATTAAATTTGTTGTCAAGGACTGTGAACAAAAAAGGCAAAAAAATATATATTTTAAAAACCTGAGCTATCAAAAATCATAATAATGATAAAAAATATATATATACACACATTAGTATTTTGACCAACATAAAATGGTTGTAAATAGGTTATTTCTATGTCTTGCGGTTGGAAATATCAGTTTCCTTTTCCAAACATTATTTTAGTCATTAATTGTAATAATGCAGTGAGATTATTGTCTGACAACAGCCAGTGCTCCACACAGAGATCTGATCTGATCATCATCAAGTCTGTCTGGAATCACATGAAGAAAACAGAACAAACTGAGACAGCCTAAAGCCTATGTTTAAAGGCTTGATCAAACCAGGTGGCAAATCAGTTTTAATGATTCGTCCAGTTCCCTGCCGAGTGCTGATTTATCTGAAGCGGTTCTCACTCAGACAGACAGTTTAAGAACATCAAGAGTATTGAAGATGTGGCTTTGGATCTGCAGTCAAATCTGGAAAGGTTATTGTTTGCTAGCTATGAAGATCTTAGACGAACACCTCGTGTGTTGTAGATATGCTACATTCGGTTACAGTACAAGACACCACTACCTTATACATTAAGTAAAAAGCTTAAAACATTGAATAACTGTCACAAAGTATGAGACGAACACCTGCAAAACCCGTGTTAGCTCTGCACAGAGGAAACCAGTGCAACCAGTTCCCTTTGACTAACATTGGTTAGACACAATTGATATTTATGCTTACAGAACATTTGTTTACATTTTGCAGAACAGACGGACACTCTCTAGAATATATAGTATTTAAAATGGCTATAGAAGAGCTTAGCAAAATAATGCATTATAAACACTACAATGATTTATTAATAATATCTTTTCATTAAGTATTAAAGCATCAGCTATATGATTTATTTATTTATTTTATTTGTGTGTGTGTGTGTGAATGAAGCTTATGGTATCTTGATATCTTTTATATTGACAACAAAATGAAATCAATATAAACCTTATTTAATTTTCCCTTGACTTGGAACCTGCTGTTTGCCAAATAAACATTTTTAAACATGTTCAGAACCTGTCAGTTATATTTGCGATTCCATTATTGGCCGCTAGCGGGCATAACAACACATTTCAGATTTTGGTATAAGTGGCAAACCTTTGTTCATTTAGCTTTTCATAATCAGATTCCCCAATTCCCTTCCTAGATTCTGAGAAATAAAATAATGAAGATTTAATTTAGATGACTAGAGTTGCCTGGGCAGAATCTAACTGTCTTCTCAACTCAGAACTGTCTTTAACGCTCCTCCACCGATAGATTGGCAGGCGTGTGATTATAATCCTCACTCTGTCATTTTAATATCTCCTTATTAAGTAGCCCTGTGGAGAGTGCTTGTTCTGTTCCTGAGATGTGTGACTCTGCTCTTGACAGCAAAGCCATTAAAAGTTGCCAAAAAAAAAAAAAAACTTTTGACACAGTTTTTACTGTGTAGATTTGTAACACAGTAAATTTAATATTAATATTTAATATTACGAGTAACAGTTAACAATACAAATAGCATTATGTTGCTTAAAACAATAATACTTATCATAAAAATTGCCACTTGTTAAATTAAGTGACACTGCCACAATGTTATTTTCAGGCCAAACTATATAAAAATAGCATTTAATAAAACTATTAATGTTTCACAACTCTTTATGAACCGTAAAACAAATGGAAGTTACAATTTTAAGACTAAACTCCTCTTGTTTTGGTCCTCTTTCAAATTTACAACTGTTAAAGTGCAACACTTTTGCTTTTCTTCTCCTGATTAAAAAAGGTCACAACACTTATTTCTGAAAACCACTGACCTTTACGGAGAGAATGGAGTTGGTGAGATTAGAAAACCTTCCATGAAACCAGGAACCTTTATAGTTTTGTTTTTGTTTTGTTTTTTTCTTCATGACCATGGGGACATCTTTCAACACACCATTTAGCAAATGGATGTTTAATACATTAGGGATGAGAAATGAGAGACAGTAAACAAATAAAGTCCTGTTTTTTGGAATCCATCCAGTGCCTGCATCCAATATAATGCATCTGGTGCAATTGCAGGTTTTGGTCAAACTTGAATCTTCAATTAGCAAAGGATTATTTCACCCAAATATATACAGTGGAGATCAGAATTAGAAAACTAGGAATAAATTCCTAACTTTCAAGGTCACTGCTTAGTCTTATTTGAAGCTATACTAACAGGGCTATTTATTTCATTAATTAATTGTATTTTACTGGCAAGCAATTCCAGCTGCAGTGTTGAACCAGTTCCCCGATTGAGAGTCTCTGCATTGTCCTGTTTTCTTGTGCACGGTCTTGAGCAAAAGATCAACCTTTAGGGAAAACATGAATTAGTGTTACTGTAAACCTGGAATATTAGAGGAATCACAGATCTGGAATTAACAACTTCTCTCGGCAATGGGTGAAAGGGTCATCCCCTGGGTCTTCAAAATGGTTGGTTGTCCATTTAAGAAGAATGCATGAGAAAACAGGAAAATGCATGCAAAACTGCAGCTGGAATTGTTTGCTAGTTCGTTGCTGAACAGCTTAAGGATGTTTATGCCATGTTTAACCCTCTGGAGGCCGAAAATGATTTTAAGGGGATGTTTTGATATTTGTGGTTATTTAAGCTACTTATAAAATACTACTGACCAACATATAATTGTTTTTGAAACAGTGCTAAAATAAAAAATATGCATGGTTAGTAAGTTTTGAGAAAATAAAACTAGCTAAAATAAGGCCATATAAGCCATAGTGAATAGTCTTGAATAAGAATTTAGAGTAACCAGCCTATTAGGCTAGAATAATTACTTCAGAATGATGTGACAATTATTGCAATTACTTATTCACAGAAAACAGTATAGTGTTATACATTTTAAAAGACATGTTTTGAGGCTGAAAGCCTGTATGCAAGGGAGTGACTCCTCCCCTAATGGCCCATTAGTGGCACTGATAGGTAAGGCAGGTAAGAAAGAATGTGAGGAGATTGAAAAAAATATATATATTTTTTATTTATAACAAGGTAAATGAAGGTCAAAGACACATTATTGAGCACACTGATCTAACTAGAGATGTGAACAGACTTAATTAGGATTTCAGTCAATCCTAAAAACAAGTGAACCCTGTAAATACCTTATATTTGAGTGTTTGCTGCTTCTTTCCATGAATTCAAGAAAAAATAATCCCCATCAGTATTTAGGGAGCTTGTTTTACCAAAGAATATCAGTGCAGTTGAATATCAAGATTCATCCATGGAGCATGTTCGTGATCTCTAAAACAAAACAAACACACAAAAAAACACCCGTATGTTGATATCAGTATATGTAGCCTATATATATATTTCCATAGGTTTGGCATAGTTATTATCGCGCTCGATGGCGTACTTATGGGGTTTGATATAAATGACAAGTTTTTTGAAAACTGTGCTGTGTGCACAATGTTGTTAAAAATGGAGGGGAGGAAATATTCCTTTCTCTAAATACCTGTCTATGTGTAAATGTGGCCTAAGTAATGATAAATGATGTTTCAATACGTAGAAGTGTGCCCGATTCGCTTATAAATGCATTGTCCATGGTGGTTTTGGTACAAGCTCTGTGGAGCGTTGTAGCGGTAGACCAATTATATAGGACTGCGCCATCTGATCAATCACAGCAGTGAGGGATCACAGAAAGGAGGGGTTTAGACAGATTGATTCTTCGAACTGCTTCACACAAGTCGTTTATGAATCATTTAGAAATGGGGTAAAATTTTGGGAGAAAACTAAAGTGTTTTTTGACCTTGCATACATGTAAACCTGTTTTAAGAGATTCGTAAAACAATATTAGCAACCTTTAAAATGGCATAATAGGGGCACTTTAAAAAACGTTTTACTGAAAACATACTCAGCAGTGACCAAGCAGAAAGAATTAGTACACATTCTGGTAACACTTTACAATAAGGTGTCACTTAGTTTTTGTATTAGCTTACATAAACAAACAATGTACAATACATTTATTACAGTATTTATTTACATTTTTTACAGTGTGTATAGATATATATATATATATATATATCTTTCTTAACATTAATTAATAAAAATGTTGAATCATTCTCTAATAATATAATGCTTTTAACGCCATAAAATTTTTTAACGTTATAACGTTACGTAAAATTCATTCAGACCTGTTTTGGGAACTGGACTTGACTCAGAAAGATTGATTTGTTTATTGATTTCTGGCAAAAGCTGTGTGCGTGTTAGCAAGAGAGTCGAGTTCCAACTTCATGGCTAACCTCTGACTCAGAAGACATAAGCCGCATTCGTACCGTAAGCTCAGAAGAGAATAGACGAATGAGGACAGAGCAATACTTAATGCCGGTAAAGAATTAAAAGTCAAAAATGAGAAGTAAAAAAAAAACAAAAGTTCACTATAAGAATGAATGCAGCTTACATCATACATCAAGTCAGAGGTCAATGTTCATCGCACAAAGCTAGTCGATGTCTTTAGAAAACGCTTAGTATAGAGCATGAATTTAATTAACTTCTATCATAGCTGAACAGTGTTTTGCACCCATTTGGAAATGTGAAAGTTTCAGTCTGTGACTGCATAAAAAGGGTGATCTGCACAACTCAATCAATTCAACATGAAGTCATGTTTAGAATGATGAGAGTGTGTGTAAATAATGACTGAATTTAGGCTACCCCTTTAAATGGCTTAAAAGGAGAATAAACTGCCTTCTCCTGCCATTAGATTGACTGACAAGAAAATTAAAAGAGAAAAATGAAATGAAGGCAATAAAGAAATAAAGGGAGGAAGTGAAGGGTAGAAAATAGAAAAATTGTGACAACACAAGTATGATAAGCAGTCACAGTCTTTTTTTTTTTTTTGGCAAGGTGACACTGCAAAGGAAAGTGGAAATGCCATCAGGTACATCAGACAGAGCTGGAGCACAAAAGCTGTGCTGAAGACTGTATCTTTCACACAGGAGCTGTCAGGCTCTTTATGACCACACTGCGGGAGTCTACTGTAGCATGTCACATTGTCTCAATAAAGTGACAAATAAAACCGCACGCTGGAGTCCCATTGTTAACCGTGCTGGATAAACAACCCTAACTGTGATGGCTGTAGTCGTGGTGCTTTTGTTTGGGAAGAGGCCTGTGAAGAACTGAAGGAGTGGTAAGGTAAAATGACTTAGCAAAAGGCCTAAATGAAAATTGTCATCAAAACATACAGTAGTTATTAAAGCTGAAGGGTGCAGTCTCTGCAGAATTGCAAAAATAATAGCTATTTTCCTGAATGCCCCCCACACCATTCTTTGGTGGGACAAACAGATGGATGAGTGTAGATGGATTGTATTGAATTTGTTCCACAACATATTAGCAAAACATATTTCTAGAAAGTTTATTTTGTAGTCTTCATGCAGATACAACAGTGACCAGTGTTTGTGCTGGTCTGAATGATTTTGTATGTTTGCAGTCAGACATGCTCTTGACTAGATTCACCCATAAATAGCCAAGATAAGTAGCAAGATGAAGTGTCATAAGATAATTAGCTCAACTCACTTAAAATTGTGCACAATGAAATGTCAAAAAAACCCAAAAAACCTTTGGCTTCAAACGCGACATAATGACCATTCCACACTGCCCAATCTCCTGCCACTTACAATTTCTTCAGAAACATGGCATGGCAGTGGCCTGCTTGAAAAACACGTTTTCCCTAATCTTCAGTAGCAGTGGGATGCTAAAATTTTGTCGCCTCTTAAATAGGCTTTATGAGGGAGTAAATGCGTCTAGTTTAGCTTCTAAAACATTTAACAGTGTGAGTTAAGGGGGGACAACCCTCACTCATTATTTATAGGAAGACAAAAATGACTTACAGGGAGGTAAGTTGGGCACTCATTTGCTGTGCAGAACACTGAATATATATACAGCAATACTCCACAATAACCCTCATGACCACATGCAAATTAAAAACAAGCTAATTTATCATGCACCGGTCGAGCACTGTTGATGAGGCCCTTCATTTCTCTCCAGGCACTTTTGGGAATTAAAAAAGCAAGGCTTATAAATGGGTTGAGTGGAATATTCATATGAACCTGCTGATATTCAGGCTAGCACTAGTAAGAACATAATTCAATTACATGTGAAATGTCACAGATATTTTTTGGTGCGAGTTTGTGCATTTTCACAAGTAATACATTTTAATAATAAATTATTACATTTCCATTCATCAAAATATCTTCTTTTGTATTTGTACGGAATTGAATAATGTTTATTTTAGGGTGAGCTGTCCCTTTAAGAACCATATGATCTAAATGTTACTTGCATGATGACTATATGGAGTTAATTGCACCGTCAGAATGCACCTGACAACATGTAGTACATGAACTAGAAGATGTACGACACTTGAACCTTACCTCATCATAGATGCTGTCGTTCTTCTCAAAGTCTCCAGCCTTCCTTGGAAGCACATGAACATGAACATGCTGTAATTACAAGAGGAACAGAGGAACGGTTAATCGAAAAACTTTCATTCAGCAAAGCAGAGGTCACTGTCAGAGAAAGTAAAGACAGGTACGCTCTACTACCCTCCATCTCACTTCCTTCATTACAACACAGTATTCTGGCAGCTTTTCAGTGTTAACTTCCACAAAATCATGCAAGAGTTACTGTAAGTTTCAGCAAGCGTGCATCAATAAACCTCTAAGACTTCTTTTTTAGGATTTTAAAACTTAAATTGACTTTGTCAGATGTCCTCGTCGAATTCCCTTCTGCAATATGCTGTCACAAACTTGGCCATCTGCACGGTTAGTTTGTAAAATTGTGCTTTCCTTGGGTGCACATTAGCAACGTAATTTGAGTCCCAGAAGAACACGCTCTGTTTTAATGAACTAAACATTTGGTTTTGCCTACCCAACATATTTACAGACTTTTCAATCTTGTTTTTTTTTTCTTCTTCTCTTTTTTTTTTCTTTTGACGGGCTGGGTGCATTATATTGGCCAATAATATAAAGTTGCTTTTTTTTCCCATCTGGATCTATACATGTTTGAATTAACGTCATCTGGTACGACCAACAAGTCAAGTAACGTAACCAAATTTAACCACATTAAATAATGGGACACCTTTAGATCCTGTGCATCAATATCAACAAGTCTCCTAAAATGTCAGATAAGGTTAGTAAAAGGGTTAGTTCACCCCAAAATTATTTACCCTCATGTCGTTCCAAGTCCATAATACTTTTGTTTATCTTCAGAACACAAAATATTTTTGAGGTTAGCAGAAATATCTTTGATGTTAGAAGAATGATAGCATCAGTAATTAAATAATAAAATAATCATCATTAAGTAAATGATGTTATTCTTGTTGATCGACTGATGTCACATGGACTGTTTTATCAATGTTTTTACTATGTTTCTGGATCTGGATCATTTCAGTTGTGTTGCTGTCTATGAAGGGTCAGATAGCTCTCTGATCTCATCAAAAATATCTGAATGTGTGTTCTGGAGATGAACGAAGGTCTTCTGGGTTTGAAACGACACGAGGGTGAGTAATGAATAACAGAATTGTTGGGGTGAACTAACCCTTATAGTAAAAGCTTATAGTAAATCTCATGTGGTGCAACTAATATTAAAACTGATATTAAATAAATTGTTGTTGATGGTAACAGTTCATTACTTTTTACTTGATGGTTATACCACAGGAACTTAGGTTCATTAGTAAAACATGCTTCTACCTGCATGCTTGTACATACAATTCACTGTATTTTTCATCTGAACTCAACACTTGAGGCAGTAAGATAACAACAATATTATTTTATTTATGTATTTACTCAATTTATGATTGGGGGCACATAAACAGTCAATAAACAGTAAATTTGTTATAACCTCAAAGAGATGTTACCACAGTACATGATTTGTAAATCATATGCATTTTAATGTTTCCATCACCTCAAATGTAAACCTGTCTGGTACAGCATTGCACTTGTGACACTCATGACAAATGTTTAAAAGACCTAGAAAAGCAAGCTGACGTTGCAAATGTGTTTTTATCTAATTTTTGTATTGTAATTTTTTGTTATATACATGAATACAATTACCTGGCACACAATGCAATATTTAAAATAGGTTTCTGTTTTGTTTTGTTGTTTTTTTTTATCATGAGAATTTTTATTTTTCATTGACCCATTCACTGTATGTAGTTCAGGTGTAGATGATTCTGTGACCCTCTGACCTCTTGAGAACTTTAACAGACTGATTTCTGAAAACTGCTCTGTCATATATGATCGCACATATAAGAGCAATACAGCATTTAAATCTGTAAAGGGTCTATTTCTTTTTTAAATAAACTCACAACATCAACAAAACATTCTGCTTTTGGTAAATAAAGAAAATTAACAGGATGCTGTCTCTGTGATGTTCAGATTAAAACAATTTTAGAATATTTATAATAACACAAAGGGTTCTCAATGTCTGTCTTTAACATATGAATCCTTAAAAAATGTGTTTAACCTGGTATCACAAAATCCTTCCCGATCCTTATAAATTATATTATAAAGTCTTTATACGTTTTCTCTGTTTTCAGTGTTGAATTTGACGTCCACAAATGAAAAAGATACTGGTTTTGCTGGAATTTCTAGTTGAAAGATTAACAAAAGACAGGAAAAAGAAATGCAAAAAGAGATGTAAAACTGTCACTGTTCTTTGAAGATCTTAGTAAAAGATATTTAAAAGTATATATATATTAAAAAAAAAAAAAAAAAAAATCAAAGTCATACATCAAGACAGTAAAATGGAGGCCTGTCACCATCCTCCCCCAGTAGTTTTGTAATGTGTGATCATTCGCTATTAATGTATCAGAGCTTTCTGCATGAAGACAAGTGACATGACAGTGTAATGTGGACAGCATACATAAAAAACCTGGAAAATAAAAGAGCAGGTACAGAGAAGATCAGGCACCGATATGACTGGTGTCCCCTTGAAAAAACGAACATGATTTTATGACAAAGCCTATTCTGATTATTTTGTCTTAGTAGCCAGACATACATCAAGATAAACCACAGATAAACAAACAGTATCCTCTGCTGTCCAAACCGTCAACGCTTTGGTGCTTTCTCTCACCGCGGTGATCTCTACCAGGGTATTATAACCTCATCACAGTGCTTTTTAATTCATTTTTCATTAGTCTGTTGTGATAAACAGCTCAGGCTTGGTGAATAAGTATTTATAAATGTTACAAACAAGATAACATGTTTGGAGGCATCTGCTTTGTTGCAATGCATTTTCTATTTAATGAGTGCATTTGCATAATGTCTGCATTATTAAACTCATCTACCTTGAGGAAAGTATGAAGAAACACGGCACACACACACCAAACCAAAACCATTTCATCAAGAACACTTTTTAGAGGCCGCTTAGCATGGAGAAGGAAAGCTCAGTAGACCAGAGCGAGTGGCAAAGGGCCACCGACTGAATAGTGCAGAAAACTGAAAGGATAAAATGGGTGATTTTAAGAGCAACGTGACAAGGTGCAGTGAAATACGCACAAGACTTTGGGGTCAGAGTCTGACATTTATTGTAACTCATATTACATGCTAAAGAGTGTGGATTATCTTGTCCATGATTTTATTAGCCTTATTTCATGTTAAGTATTTAAGCATACAAATTATAATAAAAGTAATAGAAAGGATGTATCCAGGCCTATGTTTTACATGTAATTTAATTTTGGTAAGTAAATAAATACACACTATAAAACCATTCTGACATGATGCATGTGCTGTTCATGAGGTATTTTGAATACAGCAATATGCTATGAGACAAGTTTAGCAGAAAAAAAATTATATAATATATCATATATAAATTTATATGTTTTAAAAAAGACCGCCTTGCTGATCTGAGAATATCAAATAATAATAAAAATAATAATAAATCATGTATTATTAATAATAATAAACAGCCATGCATAGTGATCAACTTAATAATAAGAAAAAAAG
>JAUYWG010000045.1:4198390-4213009 GCA_034779775.1 Enteromius afrohamiltoni
AAATAATAATAAATCATGTATTATTAATAATAATAAACAGCCATGCATAGTGATCAACTTAATAATAAGAAAAAAAGAGAGAGAGGGAGAAAAAAAAAGTCAATTGTACAATTTATCATTTTGACAGTTTGATAGTTCCAGTACCCATTTATGGTGTGAGTAAATACCTTTTTTGTGTTTATGCTACAGGAGTGTGAATAAATGCCATAATAAGCAATATTATAAAATAATTAAAACCTAATCTATTTCAGCATTCCAGCAGTACATATTATAATATAACAGCTCGGTTCTAGCACTCTAGCACTCACAGAGAACACATTTCTGTTTGCATGTCAAGCACTACAGTATATCTTCAGGCAGATGCATAACCAATTGGCTTATAAAATGTTTCATTGAAAATAGGCATCCTTAATGTTTTTTTATTTCTTTGTGCTTTATTATGCTGTACATACGGTGACTATGCCTGACGACAACATTCCATTGTGAATAAGAAATGTGTGCAATTGTATTAAATGTGCAAATGTAATGTTTATATATATATATATATAAAAAGCATTTGCAAGTTATAGTACAATATATGTGAAAAGTGAAAAAGGCCAGTGAATGTATTTAAAGAGTATCCACTTTCATTACAATGTTTCTTATTAATTTATTGTTTGTTTGTTTCTACATGTAACTTGTAAATGTAAATGCAACTTGATTATTATAAATGTGTAATTGTAAATGTTTTGACATACATGGCATGCAAGTTTCAATGGAAATGTATACGTGTTTTCCCTAAAAGTTTGTTGTACATTTGGCAACACATTACTAAATAATTAATTATGAAATTGCCAGCCTGATCTCATGTTTATATCTAGGTATTAATACGTCACATTTACAAGCGCAAAACTATTTTAATGATGACCGAAATATGCAAGGAAAAAAGCCATTTTCGTAACCACAAAGCATGTAATTTTTTTTTTCTATAGTCGCTAATCCCACTCCTACCTCTAATCCTAAACTTAACTATCTCTGTACAGTATAAGAAAAACATGACAGACAGATAAATTCAAGTACAATTATTAATTTAATGCAAAATTGTCAAAAGCAGTATCAAAAATAACCCAAAATGACAATGTTGGGCAGCGACAGTCCTCTCTGACGGAATGGTTTGTGTAAAGTGCAAAGCAGATTATATGTTGTTCATCATTAAAAATATTATCCAGATTATTTTCCCAATCCTCTCACCTGTAGTCATAAAGCGCATTATTAGAATAACTTACACGGCATGTCGCAATCTGTGACGAATGCAGACGAGAGCCAATAAGTGTTCGATTAGCCTGCCGTAACAACCTGCCATTTGAAGCGGCAACATCTGAATTTGTAACAAGTGAGTCAGTCCGGCGCTTTGCTTTTTACACCGGAGAAAGTAATCAACGGCCAGCTCCCGACTCGCCATTTGGCGGCGGCGTCAAATGGCGAGTCAGGAGCTGGGCATCAACATCACAGATGGCTGGTAGCGTTCACGTGGCGTGGGTAGAGGAGGCCGTTTGTTTTAACGACCCTAAAGAATACAATTTACTGTAGATGTATTTCAACGTTTAAAATGTGCAACTAGTGTATTTTCAAACCGGAGCTGCGAACACGCTGACCCATCCCAGCAACCCATCCAGAGACCAGCAGATCTCCAGGGGATACAGAGATGTCGCAAGAGCCCATGCCAGACAGAGAGCCAGAGCCTGCAGTGACCGCACAACACAGCGCCAGTTTGGAGAGGCACTCCCTGGACCTGTATCTCCTCCGCTGGTGCCAGACAGCTCATGTGAATCTGTGCTCCCTCCCACCCTCCCTCTTCCGCCACCTCTCACACCAGTCAGCTCCCAGATCGGTTCCTGGACTCCATCTCGATCCTCCGACCTTTCTGCTCCACCAGGTCTCTCAGCTCCCGGGTTTCCAGTCCTCTGGCTGTGCCTGGTCATTCCATCCCTCTGTCTTCATCAGGCTCTTCCTTCCCCCTGCTCCACCTTCATCCTCAGTCACTCCGGCTCCACAGCGCTCCTCCAGGTCCCCGCCTCTGCCTTGGTTGCCTGAGCCTGCGGCGTCACATCAGCCCTCTAGATCGTGGGTGTCACCCCGGCTCTCTGTCTGTGTGACTCTATCCTGGGCTCCCTCTCCATCAGCGACATTTCCTTTTCTTTCAACTCCGCCCTGGGACTTTTGCATCGCTGGCCTCGGGATCACCCTCTGCCTCTTCATACTCCGGGCTCCTCCCTGGCTTCTTCCACCTTCCACTCCACTCTGGACTTTGATATTTTGTTTGTTTATGTTCTGTTTTTTCCTTTTTGCTCCCTCTCCATCTTCACGCCCTCCTTCCTCTGTTGTCATTTACGGCGCAAGTTATTGATGTTCTTTGTTGTCATTTCCCCATGTCCTCTTTGTTTTCTCCCCATGACCTAGTTTATGTTAATCAGTTATACATGTCAGGTGTGTTCAGCTCGTCATCTGTGATTGTCTGCCCTTTATAAGTTGGTTCCTGTCTTTCAGTTCTTGTCCATGATTGTCATTGTACAACTGTGTGTAGCCTCATTCTCTGTATTTCTCCAATATGAAAATATGTTTAACTGCTACGACGACTCTCTCCATGTCTTGCCTGAACACCAGTGTGACAGTTCCATTATTGCAGAAATGTCATTTATTTTAAAGGTTTCAAATTCGGTCTTGTGTAACAGTATAGAAAGGCTTATTTTTTGGAAACGAGACAGCAGCAGAAATCACACCAAAGAGAAGGAAAAATTAAAATTTTATATTAAGCAACAGTTTAATAATGCAGATTATTGATATGACAGCTAAAAACAACAAAAGTAATCGAATGAATGCCGCGATTCCAATATTCATTTTTAGGTGTAGTCAATATGTCAGTTTTGTATGTTTAAATGCTGAAAATACGTAAGTAATGTAGGTTTTAGTGCCTGTAAAACCATAAATAAATGCATTTTTATTTAAAAAAATAAAAAAAAAACCTTTATGTAAAATGCATACAAATTACCTTGAGATCATTTTGCAGCTGTATATACTGTAAATATGCAATTATTAAACAGTCAAAGATCTGTTAAACTATATATATATTATGATACATTTTGAGTCAATTGTAAATGACATAAAATTAAGTCTGAAGCATTACATTCAATTTGCATTGAAGTATATATTTTAAAGTATTTTATTTCTGTGACAAATGTAAATAATCAGATTTTTCTCTATGGTTGTATCAATTTCAGAGGTGTTTATCCGCTCACAACGCATCATCTTGATCAACCAACCTTATGAACTAAGAGTACCTTTCTTCGAGCCTGATTTCCACAAAGACCGGAGAGAAAGAGAGAGAAAATCTGCAGCTGAAACCAACTTCAGTAAAAGGTTTGTAAAGTGCCCGCTCTTCTAATTAAAACAGATGTCTTTTAATTAGCTTCTGACGATGAACAAATGTGCAAAATGGCCGCACTGCTATTTATATTGTTTAGGTTAAATCCAGTCAGACAAGTAGACAAATGCATTTTGTCACCAACAGCTGGCCTCCAATTAAGACATAGGGGGTCAAAAGCAACAGAGGCTCACAGCCCAAACTACCTATTAGAGGAGCAGACATCTTTTCAGAGTCATCCCCCAGCATCACATTAACTCAAACCTTAGCGCACTGCCTTGCTGGAACGCATTTTAGGCCATTATAGGCACGATGTCAACACAAATACCATCTCAAAATTATAGGTACTAAAATTGTGATGCCTTCTAATGTACCTCATTTTTGGGCAAAATGTGAGGCAATCTCAGAAAACATTGCAAAGAGCTCAGTCCAAAGAAAAAAATGGCTCTGGCATGGCGTTTTAGGGGTTTATGAACAGATTGCAAGACTAGAGCCATTAATGTAAACAACACAGACGTATCCACAAAACAAGTTGAGTCCATACAAGGAGAACATTTTGGGCATGCATATTTGATTTAATGTTGACTGACTGAATAATAATAATGCTGATAATAGTAATACATATTAGTAGTAGAAAAGCTTAATTTAAACGGCATAATTTCACTGTTTTATCTAGCTATTATACCCAGTTGTTATTTGATGTACTGTAAACACAACGTTTCAATATTGTGAGTATTCGGTACAGTAAGATAGACAGAAGAGTGACTATTATATCAATGTAAATGTAATAATGGCATGACCTCTGGTTAGGTGTGCCATCTCTGAGGTCATAATAACCAGCACAGGTGATCAAAAATAGTATTTGTGCGGTCTGTTGGTGCATCATAATAGACCTATTGTAGACCAAGCAAAACTTTGAAACCAGAAAACCTCAGAACACGAACATCCTCGCTCACAAATGATGATGGAACAAGTAAGAAATCCATCATAAATGGCAAGCTGTTTTTCAGAACAGTCCAGACACAACTCAGTTATGCTGGTAATGATGAATATGCTCAGGAGTTTTTAACTCAGAACCATCACGCACTGCAGGCTAAGATAAATAACCATCCAAAGCAAGACAAATGACTAAATTCATAAGTCACTCCCCACTTTTCTGCTAGATAGAGTACGGAAACCCAATTTCACCATATGAATACTTAGATCTGTCTTCTGTCTTCATATAGCTCCAGGCAGAGAGGTTAGTAAAAATGTATTCGTTTCTATAGAGTGCTGCTCCTTTATTCAATCACAGATCCATTTTTTTGTCTTCCTTGTACAGCTGGCACTGAGCACCTGATTGCAATAATGTGAGTGATGAATGGACCCAGAGCTTTAGCATAGCAGATGTGCTATATACAAGAGATAATCTGTTTTCATAAAACAACTAGGCAGGGTTCTAATGTTGAGTAACTCTATGTTTGAAATTAGTTTATAAATTATGGAAAGTGTGCTGCTTGGCTTAAGAATGTCTTTTCATTTTTTTGAGGTCCACAGATTTGTACTGTATTTTTAATAAAGGCTGAATTGAGCTGTGTCCAAAATCCATACGCTGTCGTCTGTTATGAGACGTGTCTGAATTTTGGTGAACAATTTTATTCCCTATACCGTCAAGTTCACAGTTTTATTCCCATAATGCATTATGATTTACAGTTTATAACTGTTGTACATCTTGCAGAACAGTATATTACCCAATGTGGAGAGGGATTTAAAAAGCAAAACAAACACAAACACACACACACACACATACAATACAGTCTTTCTTTTCACTGCTACTATTCTACTTCTTTTATTATTATTATTATTATTATTATATTAACAACTGATATATAATAAACGTATTAACAAGCCAAAAATGAACGAGTAACATTTCACTGATTTATATGCACTACTGATTAAAAATACAGTAAAAAACTGGGATATTGTGAAATATAGTTATTTATTTATTTATCCCACAAAAACAAATAAATGAACTGGATCATAATAACAACCACTAATAACTGAGAACCAATAAAACATATCAGTTCAACACCAAACACTCTGACCTGTTTCAAATATATTTGTCATTAATAGATTTTACGTATGCAAAAACAGAAAACAATTTACAGTTATAATATTTCTGTTAATAATGTGTATTTTGATAAATGTAGCTTTGATAAGTGATAAGAGGCTTCTTTCAACTCCATAAAACAAAAAAATAATAATAATTCCAAATGTTTGTATGCGTATGTGTTAAGAATACGGATACAAATAAAAGAAAATGTTTTGCCAAGGCAAAGGAATGTACTGCTCTGTGGGTACTGGGTTCATTCCGTTTAGGAGAAAAAAAAATCTGAAATCCATTTCTCTTTGACCACTTTTGTATTGACAATCTGCACCATCTTATTGCAAGCACACATCAGCTGAAAAATAGCTTGCGTTATTAAATTGGCAAATAAAAATAAAGATTAAAAGAGGCTCCGCAGGGAGAACTTGCGATCATTTTTTCGCCATTTTACACAAGCGCTGTTTGGGGGCATTTTTCAAGGCACATCAAATCATCCTCTAAACTGTCCTGACTGCGAGACTTTAGGGCAATCAATAATTCATGGTGCTTATTTTATACATGATTTAGAAACTGGCCAGGCAAGATGGCAGCTGGCCCCTGCGCTGAAATAAAACCCTGACTATCTGCTCCGAGTGAGGCATCTTCATCCCAGACCGACTGTAACAGGCAAACTTAACCACCCAAGAGCTCCGGAAACCTCGGCCAAACGAACCAACCTGAATTCTATTCTGCAGTGCCGTCGTGGGCAGAAGTAGTGATTTAGAACCGGTCTTTGGCAGCGAGCTGCAACTTGAGCATTGCCATTAATCGAATGACAGCAATGCTGTTTTTCTCTGCTTGGGAGGATTGATGTTCCCAGCGTGCTGTGTGGGGCTAATGAGCATGAGGGAGATGAGACGGAGGGGAAAAAGCAACATTAACAACACCAACAAATAGACAGGAGGACCAACAGCTTCCAAACCCATCCATTAAGCACTAGTGAATATTTATGGAGCTGCCCAACATCTTTTTCCTTGTTTTGCTCTTTATTGGCCTTTTTATGCTTAAAAAAAGCCTTTGCAAACCAAAGGAGTTCAAAATTGTATTGCAAGACACCCAAAATGCCCTTTGTAAAATAAATAAATAACATTTGATTAAATAAAATAAACCCATTTACTTTAATATAAATTTATTTGAACCTCTTAATTCTGAGGAAATGTTTTCTCAGTGTGTTGCCAATTCTGTTTACACAAACCCATCCTGATGAGCCACAAGACCTTGAGTTAACCAATATAATTACTCAGTCATGCCGATTCGCCACAGATGAATGTCAATAAGTGAGAAGATGAAGGAAATGTAATTAGCAGGTTGCTGTTGTTTCCTTTCCCTGTGAATATGTATCCATTTTTCCTGAAATAACTTGTTTATGATTTGATCCTTATGCCGAGTTCAGACTATACGATTTTCAAAGTAGTCGTGTCACAGATCTTTTCAGACTGCATGATTATCCGGGATAGAATTCAGTCGCTGAGGATGTTGACCTTTGTAACTCCTCCCCCAACATCCCGCTACCTGTCGACGCATCGGCGATTCTCTCAGATCGCGTCTTTGATAGTTCATACTGTGTGATTGTCACTCATGTGCACAAGCACCGTTTTGCCTTTGATTTCGTTCGTTTGTCGGCGTTTTCTCAAAACTTGGGCTCAAAATCGGGGCTAAAATTGTGCAGTCTGAAGACAATTACAATAATTCCAGGTGCACCAAACATATACACATATAAGGTCTAGATATCCCCCAAAGAAAAGAAGCTAAGTATCATTTCAAATGAATACAAATAAGTATGCAAGTATGTTTACATACTGTATGGGCTACTTTAATTTAAAACTGTGTCAGAAATCTTCAAAGGTAAGTATTTGAATTTAAAACAAACCCCACCTCTGTGCACACATTTGGCTTTTTCGCTGCTTTAAAAAGTGTTCTATATATTGGTGTGTTTTCCCTTCATGTGAGCTTCTGTTATCAAGCTCCTTACAGATGAAACATCTTTCTCCTCCTGCTTGTCTCTTTGGCTCATCACTCACAAGCCTGTACTTCAAGCTGCTGTGTACATTTCGGAACTGCCGAATTTGAGGGTTATTAAGCTACTTTTCTCTGAGCTTTTCAACACCATTGTTCTGCTTTGGCCTGTCCATTCTGAGAGACTGAGTGGAAGACGGAAGTGAAGAGGTGAAGTGATATGTAGTGCTTTGTGATGGGCTGTTGTCCCAGTATAATGGGCCGGTCTTTGGTGGAAAAAAAAAGTGCACAAAAGTGCATCAGTCAACCGGGAAAATGCCCAACCAATGACTGACTAATCAGAATCTAGTATTCCACGAAGCCATGTAATAAGTTCCTTTAAACCTTGAGTCTGTACTAAAAGCTGATAATCCGCAAACCCTGACCTCTCATCAAGAACACTAGGATCTTAGACATAACAAATACTCATGAATACCCGTGTAAATACAAGGATGTGCTTTTAAATGAGTGCCTATCATTGAAATGCTATGATATTGACTTAAGTGTGCTTGTTAAGGAGGAGGAATTCTAACAGCTCTTTCATTTGCTGAAGAGCTGGCACTGAGACTGAGGAAAACATGCCACTTATTTATTTTAAGACCTCTATAATAACACTCAAATGCAAAAAGCTATTTTTTGTCTGTGATTAAAGTGACTTTACAAATGCAAAAAGAAAATTGAAAGATGTTTATATCGGGGGAGAAATGCTGATGGAGTTTATTTCTTTCACTGTCATATTTAAGCCAACTAATTGACTAAAAGTAACTTGCTCTACTGTTCGAAGTAGAATGGGTTGCTCATGTTCCAGAATCCAACGAGAGACATTGGAATTCCGTCAAGAGGCATTGGAATTCAGTCCAATCCCACCACAATTAACATAATTAACACTACTGCCATTTTAATACAGCTCCACACCTCAGGCCACAGCCAGACTGCTCTCGTGGAAGCTGCTATACATGCATAATTAATACGCCTTACCACATGCAATTAAATATGACTTCACACATGAAAGACAATGTAACTGATGGATTCAATTAGATAATGCGCACAAAGTACAGCCACTGCAGAAAGGCCACAAAAATCACTCAGAATCACCAGCTCAGCTGCTTGGGCTGTGCGGGGACAGACAAAAGGTTGTTGTCATTTGTTTTGTTCTTAATAAACATCCCTGGAGTTACAGTGCATGAGTCAGTGCACATTATTAATAGTGTGCCTGTGTAATATTGTGTCATCAAGGTGTTACATTTGTTTAGACTCTCACATGGCTTTCTTTTTCAGCCCCACAAAAATATTCCTTCAGATGGAAAAATGTCAGAAGGAAACACTGTAACGTTATATTGAACAAGTCTACGTTTGGAATTAATCTGTTACACATAATTTAAGACATGATAAACACTGTTTTGCTCTAAAACCATCTCAAAAACCATACATTTGCAATTTTGTTTTTGTTTTTCTGAGCCAAAAATAACTTTACTAAATTTACCCACTAAAATGTCATTCGGTGTAGTCATCAGTGTATCTTGTCTGGCATATTTACAATAAAAAACAATTAATGCCATTAAATTAAAAGACAAATTTCTCCCCAAATTCTAATTAGTTGTAATTTTAGTTTATTTTAAAATTGCCACTATGCTAGGTTTTGCCCATTTGTCATTAAGATTTATTAATTTTCTCATTTTTGATTAGTTTAACTTCAAGTGTTAATATTTAATTTAGTATATAATAAGTTAAATGAAATAAACAACAGTTTGTATGATTTTTTAACAATTTATCAGCTTATCAGCCAGATTTCTTATCCTCAAAGACCTGTTATTTTGCTTTTAAATAGTCCAGCTACACTCTGCTCATGATTCTAAATTAGTAGCACCTGTTTGAGGCCGTTAGCCGTCATAAAGACACCTGTGCACCCCACAATCAGCCAAAGTCTAAGTAGCAACATGGGCAAAACCAAAGAGCTGTCAAAAGACACAAGAGACTTGAGAATTGTAGAGAACTGTAGAGAATTGTAGAGAATTGTAGACCTTCACAAAGCTTGAGAGGGCTACGGGGCAATTGCCAAGCAGCTTGGTGAAAAAAGAACAACTGTTGGAGCAATTGTCAAACAATGGAAGAGGCTAATGATGACTGTCTATGTCCCTCAGACTGGGGCCCCACGGAAGATCTCTCTTTGAGGGGTATCAGTGATGCTAAGAATGGTGAAGAATCAGCCCAGAACTACACGGGAGGAACTGGTCAATGCCGTGAGAAGAGCTGGGACCATCGTTTCCAAGGCTACTATCAGTAATACACTAAGACGTCGTGGTTTAAAATCTTGTGTGGCCAGAAGGTTCCCCTGCCTAAGTCAGCCCATGTCCAGACCCGTCTGAAGTTTGCCAGGGACCATCTGGATGATCCAGAGGAGTTAAAGGGAGAAAGTCATGTGGTCAGATGAGACCAAAGTAGAACTTTTATACTCCATTTGAGGTGTTTGAAGGAAGAAGAATGATGAGTATTAGCCTAATAACACCATACCTACAGTGAAGCATGGGTCTGGAAGCATCATGCTCTGGAGGTGTTTTTCTGCACAGGGGACAGGACGACTGCAGTGTATTAAGGAGAGGATGAACGGGGCCATGTATTGAGACACATTGGGCAAAAACTTCCTTCCCTCAGTCAGAGCATTAAAGATGGGTCATGGCTGGGTCTTCCAACATGACAATGACCCAAAGCACACAGCAAGGAAAACCAAGGAGTGCCTCCATAAGAAGCATATCAAGCTTCTCGAGTCGCCTAGACCTAAATCCAATTGAAAATCTTTGGAGAGAGCTACAATTCCTCTAGAGAAGATCTGTATGGAGGAGGACCAACATCCCTCTTGCAGTGTGTGCAAACCTGGTGAAGAACTAGACCTCTGTAATTCTTGATAAAGGCTTCTGTACCAAATATTAAAATTTGTTGACTCAAGTGATCAAATACTTATTTGACACAGTAGTTCCCAAAATAATTGTTAAAAAATCATACAATGTGATTTCCGGATTGTTCTTTTTAGATTCTGTCTCTCACAGTGGAAATGCACCTATGCTGAAAATTGTAGACCCCTCCATGATTTCTAAGTAAGAGAACTTGCAAAATCACAGGGTAATCAAAATATCCATATACTGTAATATATATGTGTGTGTGTGCCATGTATATTAACTATGTATACATGTCTATATGTATATGCATATATATATATATACACACACACACAAGCACATAATATAAACAAACCTTTATTTTGGATACAATCAATCATTTGACAGCACTACAATAAATATAAATCTACATAAAGGATACAAAATTTACTCTGGTCCTCAATTAAGCATAGCAAACAGATGTAGAAAGTCTATTAAACACATCTGCCTCAATTTCTAACAGGTATCAAGAAGGCACACTCTGGAGAAAGGAAATCCAGATGAGATCTTTGCACTTCACTAGTGGCTGCGAGCACAGCTTTAGGCAAAGTCAGACACTCAAGAACTTTCTAAATGTGCGGACAGCCATCACAATGCCCACAAGATATGGACAAAGCATTTTAAAGCAGACACATGCATAATTGACATGCTCAAAGGGTTTAAAACTGTAAATGAAATACAATTATTATTTAATACAAGATAAGTGTCACAGAAGCCTCATGATAAATTTAGAGGGAGCGCTTATTAAGACCCTACCTTCACCGTCTGTCCTGCCTCAGGTCCGTCCTATTGGGAACAGAAGCAGATAATTAGTTGGGAATTCAGGAACACCTCTGTCAATAATTCAGCAGCATTTTAATTTCAAATGAATCGCTGCACTTTCACATGACCGCGTGTGTGTGTGTGTGTGTCAAAGTGCCTCATCATTTTTTTGCCACTTTTTTAATGCTTTTTAGCCAAGAGATACTTACTTTCTAAATTCAAATGTGTTTAATTGCTAGGAATAAAGGTTGCAGGTGAGATTTACAATTAGAATAGTTAATGCTGAGTTAAACTGTAACTAAAGTTTTAAATGTAACTGTAAAATGTTACAAAAAACATACAGATTGTGCTATTTTCAGAATATATACACTATAATATATACTATACAGTTAAAGTAGATGTATAATTTAGCATTATATGTAAAGCATACTAAATTAGCAATGAAAAAAATACATAAATAAATGTCCCAGTTATTGCACAGGTCTTACACAAGTGCAAATAAAATATAAAACGTTTTAGAAATCTATTTAGTAGTCTCATTTTTCCTTTCTACATGAAAATTAAACAATTTAGATGCATCACCTTTTCAGAAAGACAGTTTTATCTGTAAAACAGCCTTTCAGTATTTCATGAAAGACAGTAAATTTAATCTCATATCCACTCCTGCAGCAGAAGATATTGAGTATTCTCTTTTGTCTGATAAATTAAATACTTTTCTTTTGCTGGTTTGTGGTTTGAAATAGGTAATCATTTGAAATTAGCATACAAAATATATCTGTTACAAAGTCACATGCTGAGCGAGAGAGCATGCTGAGCTTATTTATAAGTAGACTAGAGCCAAAAATAGGCAAAAATCGAGATTAAATCTTGTAATGTAAATCAATGAGATCGTTTTGACATTATTACAGACATAAAATATGTTTCCCAATAATATGCCAGTAAAATCATATTTAAGAGCTGTGGTTTAGTTTGTAACTTGTAAACTGTAAGTTTGTTAGTTTGGCAAAACATAACGCATTACTATAACACTGCACTCATTTTTTTTTTCTCTAAACGATGTGCAGTAATATAATTACAAATAATAACAGATTATCAAGTAAACTATATATGTGTATGTGTGTGTGTTTTGTGTTATTATTAACATTGAGAGAGACTAGATCCCCGTACAGTGGTTAATTTGACACAATAGACTTATACAGTACAAGCTGTAAAACTTGTGTACCTGAATGGCGATGGTTAGGGAGGACGCCTGAAAGTGTTTCTCAATCACATCAGCTATTCTCTGTGTGGTCATGAATAGATCTGCCACCTCATCAGGACGAAGGTCTCGGAATCTCTCAACGATGCGAAGAGGACAAACTAGAACATCTGTCGGAGGAGCTTGTCAAGGGAAAAAAAAATCATTTCAACCAAGAAAAATACACATTGCATATTTGGGTTCTTGTACACAATAGCAATATTTTCTATGTCAAGTTATATGCCATGCCAGCATAATGCCTAAACCCAGGACTAGACTAGACTAGTCCTGTCCATTCTATAGAATAGAATAGATCTAAGACATTTTATATAATGTCATTGTAAATATTCTACAGTTTAGCTTAACTTGTATTAGAATCTGCAGTATTGTTTTAAGTTGCATTTTCAGTAAGTTGTACAACAGTTTAGTTGTAATTACAAGACATAACATTCTTTTGGAGCAACTGTAACAAATTCACCTTTAACGGACAAAGTGATTCCTGTAGTTATGGAAAGGTATAGCAGGATTCTAGTAGAACAAATCTCTTACCACTCCAGAGATGAAGACAAACATTACAGAGTGGCCAATATCACCTAACTTAATCTAGACAAATGAAAAAAAAAACTATAATAACCACAGGAAGACAAAACAGGGACAGGCTGAACATATGAATGAAGAAAGAAGCTGTGGACCCTGATTTTTTTTTTTCTCCCTGACCTGAATAATAATAATAACATAAGATCTACAGCACACACACACACACACACACAAACCCACATCCTTCTACACAAGCAAAATAGAGCAGACCTTCTGTGCCAGAAAAATTATTGGAATATCAATGGTTCTGATGTGGGAGAGATAGGCCCAATTTGAATTGGAAATGGATGAATGATTCTGATAGGCATCAGCACTCAACAGAGAAAGCTCAGAGAGAAGCTCCTGCACAACTTGACTCCAAACAGCTTTTATTAAAAAGGATTCATAACATCTCATATCACACATCTCATTTCGTGATTGTAGTTTTCTTCTTGCCAAACACTTTGATTGTATTCTTCCTGCACTTTTATTTCATAACAAATAAGGGTAACCATTTAGAACACTTATTAACTCTTGATTACAACTTTTTATTCAATAACTTAGTTGCTGCTGATTAAAAGTTAGCGAGGTATAGTTGTTACTGTAAGTATTGGGTTGGATTAGGGATGTAGAATAAGGTCAAGTAGAATAACACATTGTTATGTGCTTGATTACCAGTAAGCATAATAAATGACCGATATCCTAGTAACATGCATCCTGATAAGCAACTAGTTAAGAGACCCTGAAGAAAAGTGCTAAAGAAGAGTTTATATTCCATATTCCATAACCAACTGGGACAACAATCAAATGTGATTATTGGAAATTGGAAGAATTTAGAGAACAGGATTATCAAGTGATGCGTAAAACTAAGCATTGCCAATGCTCGACTGATTTCCAAACTTCCACTGGCATTAATATCAGCACAAAGCTGCATGGAAAGAGCTTGATGGAAAGGGATTCCATGGTCAAGCAGCCGCATGTAACTCCTACTTCAAGTACAAAGCTAAGCATCGGATGGAGTGTGTAAAGTACACCACCACTGGACTCTAGAGCAGAGGAAACCTGTTCTGTTGATCTGTGCATGCTATCTTGGACATCTTATCACTTCAGAATCTGATTTTTACTTATTTATTTAACAAGCTTACGGAGCGTGCAAACTTATGGGTTGCATCAATTTAAAAAATGTTGCTCTTAAAAACCATTGCTCTACTGTATGTACTGTATGTATTCCCACAGATACACTCCAAAATCTCAAGGTCATGAGATCAATATCCATTTGATTCTTTACAAACAGTGAGATATTCTTACAAAGCAATTTTATGAAGCCACTGAAATTTAGGTTCAGAGAGGAAAGAAAAACTCAGAGTGGGCGCTAATCATGCTGATATGAATCACTTCAGTAAAATGAATTTAATATATTATTTTATATTAAATGTGTATGTCATGATCTGCTGGAAGTGCCAGTCGGACTGTTATGAGGCACTTCCAGCCTCCATGTTATTTGTTGTATTTTACCACCCCTTGTATGTTCTGTCCCATGTGCTCCCTGTCTCCACCCACCTAATGTGTTGCCCCAGCAACTAATGTGTTC
>JAUYWG010000045.1:4213109-4229471 GCA_034779775.1 Enteromius afrohamiltoni
TTGCCTCGTCTTCGACCATTCTTCTCGCCTTGCCCCACGGACTCTGTTAGTGCCTTGCCTGACCTTTTGCCTGTTTTTTGGACTGTGTTTTCGGATTTGCCTGTGTTATTCCTGTACGCCGTTGTTGACCATCGCCTGTTGTACTCTCCTTCGCCAACCAATAAACACTTTGCGTGTGGATCCGACTGCCTCCCATGCTCGTTCATTACAGTGTACATATTTCTTAAATTAACACTCAAATACATTCTTGTTTCTTACAGAGAGACAGGAATCCATCAAACTGTATGAAGGTCTACAATACATTACATTAGGTCGCTCACAGCATATTGGTCACATCAGAGATGAATTCATCCCAGGAGTCTCTGTGAAAGACACACACGATCTGTTTCCTCGGCTTTCATGTAAAGCTTGCTGGAATGCAATCAGATGCTATATTAACCGGTGTCTCTTACCCCAGTGTGGGCTACATGTACGCATCACTAGGGATGAAAAAAATACCATTTGCTTCACCAAAGATGAAGGACAAGTAGGAACAGGAAAGAAGATGGAATGTAAGATGGCTGTTGGCTTGATATGTTTGCAGTTCATGGAGGAACCAGTATTGCTGAGCTGGGATCTGGTCATTTTTACAGTCACCTTGGTGGTTCATGTAGGGTCTTTAAACCTGTTTAGATGATTTCTAATTCAGATTTTCCAAACAATGTCTGAGCTACGGGTTTTATCACATGATGTCTGGGAGTCCATCAACCAATACAATGATGCTACCATCTTTGTAGGGCTGCAACATCCTTTATTTGTGTCATTGATGTCCAAATCCTATTGTTCATGTCAAAACTCTCCATATACTAACATTTTTAATTTCTCAGCTACACCAAGTAAAGTAGTTTTTCAACTGTAGTTTGTCTGCTCTCATGATCTCTCACAGATGCATGTCAATATCAGATCAATAGCATTATTCTCAGGCATAGCAGTTATTTGACTGCTTTCATCTCTTTGTCTTTGCAGGTTTGTAGTTTTTTTGCTAATGCGTCCTTTCAAACATCTGCCCTTGAACCTTAAACTACAGATACACTGACACATCTACAAAACAATCACAGCTCTGAGCAGTTGGGTAATGTGCTCGAACAATAACCACATAAAGAGTAAGGGGAGTGAATAAATAAACAGAGGAACACCATTGGATCACAAATCCCCAATTAGCCCTCGAAATCACATTCGGGAGCTAATCGGCTAGCAGGAAATGAACATGGCCGTAGCCATAGCAGCCAACAGGGTGAAATTTAATGCAACAATTAGAGCTTAGTGTAGGGAACGTGACCTCTCTGATAGAGTAGGACTCTGTGCTCAGGATCCAGTAATGTGTGCTGAAGAGCGGGTCAAGAAGTCAATACAGTGCTAAATGTGACCAAGATGGAACACAGGAAATCCCCACCTCATCATTTCAGAGCAGCATGACCCATCGGCACTGATGAGATGATTAACAGAGGTACTCTGCAGCCTTTGACTTTGCATGCGGTGTTCGTCTGTCCTTATGGCATAGCGTGGCTAGCATTTGTTTGCTTGTGTATTTGCTTATTCCTCTGAAAATAGGGATGAAGCTTAAAAATAAAGGGTGTGAAGGTGTATAAGATAAGACAGGGCTATTTTCTTCCTTTTTTTCTTTCCTTTTCCCTTCCAGCTCAAGTTTTGACACTTAATAGGGCTATTTTGGACAGACACAAAAAAAGCAGGACACGACTGAGCAATACAGACAAGTCTTTTAGCCTGTGATGAACCCAGCAGGGGAAAAATGAATCAAACTGCCTTTATTCGCTTCACACCCTAACTACAGGACTGTCAGAACAAAGAGATCTCACACACAGCTACCAATCCAGCCTGTCTGCCTTATTACAGGCCTTCTAAGCCGGCCAAAACTCGCCAGCCGCCCGCTAGAGTGACAGAAATGCTGGCAAAGGGCTTTTTAGCAAGCATCTTTTCAGAATTTCAAAGATGACCAGAAATAAAAGAGAAGGCGAGATGGGTAGAGTACATGTCGCTCTTCTATTTATCAAACCATCAGTCTGGCTCTTGAATATACCTACCGTCATTTTATATTGTCCTTGTTGCAAAAACAATGTTGCAGATAAATGGCTTTTTAATTGCAGTAAGAATCCTTGCAATCACATGCTCCTAACTTTTATGGAATCAATCATCTAAGCGTTTTAATATAAGCTCTGACTAATTCAAAAGCCTGGTGTGGTCATTATGTTTTATGTGCCATTCGCACCATACAGTTATGTCTACCCTCTGTACAGATGCAAACACAAGCACACAAACAGTAATTATACCTATCAAAAAGGGAAATTAAACAGCATGCCAGGCAAAATAGATGCGGTTTATGCTCTGGCAGGAGCATAGATCGCATCGTAGACCGGGAGGGGGGTGAGATTTGCAAGGGGAGACAACAAATAGGAAATTTGTTTTATAGTTTTGATTACAGTATTGACAATTTGATGTTTTCTTGAAATTGGGAGGAAATTGTCTATTTTGTGTGTGACAAAATGAAATCAAAATGTATCTGAACAAAAGGAAATACAACAACTTGTACTTTTTTTTTTTGCGTTTTTCTTTCTTTTTTTATGTGTCATTCTTTCCTGTCCAAATGCTTGTCACAGATATGAAAATCAAAACCTATTTTTATTTATTTTATTTTTTTTAGACACAAAGGTTTTGAAGGCACAAACATGACTGACATAATGCAAGGCTGTATTTAGTTTTGTAACATGCAAAAGTCTCAGCATGTCTCAATACTTGATAACAAGCATACTGTATACTTTAGATAGTAGCTTGTTGAATTTTTGAACTTTTCTCAAATAAAGTAATTTTTCAAAACATGAAAACATCAAATGAATGATGAATGACAGTGCATTCAATGAACTGATCTACTGTAATCTCAGGGCTGTTAAAATAAAAGTCAACTATCAAGCAAAAAGAACGAAAGAAAGAAAAAAGGACTATTCACTATTCTAAATATCTCTGTGATTTATGGGTTGGGACTTCATACGTGCATTATTAAGAAGGTCAAATCTGCTGGTTCCAATCTGAATGGCTGTCTGGCTGTCTGCATGTGAATTCATTTACAGATTAACATTGATTTCTATGAGTGAGAAGAGCGTGAGGAGGTTTTACTCAGTATAAGATAGTCTTAACTGTTTTCCTATCATTAGAAACTGGAAACTTAAAAAGCAGCCATCAGAATATCCTCACCTCTAAAAGTCTAAACAAGACCCAGGTTAAATGGGTTAAAGATGTATTCTTTCATAGATTTGCCCAGATGTGTGAGGTTCATTGCATTGAATTCTAAAAACAAAATATAATTTGGTTTGAAGAAGCTTACAAATAAGTAAAAAATAAAACACACACCCACACAAAGTCAAAACATTGATTTACTTGCAACAAAATGGGCTAAACCTGCTAAGCAAACCCTTTCCCTATAATCCAAAAGCAACCATCATTCTTTGTCAGAAAAGATCTCCCATTATGCCAGTTCGCGAGGGAACAGGGCGTGTAAGGTGATAGAAAACTTTTACTATCTAATAAAACATTATCATTTGTGAGAGCACATATGGGACACATCTGCATGTACAGACATTATTAGAAAAGCAGGTGACAAAAAGCTCACTAGCGCTCAGCCGTCAGAGAATGGGTAGGCTAATACCGCTGGGTAGGTATCACTGCTCGCCTGAAGATGAAGCATCCTAATTCCAAGGTGGATTTTTTGAGGCTCTGATCCATGAACTTGCTCATCATCGCTCTACACACCTTGCTGCACCTTCAGGGTAATGACAGTATTCACACACAAGTTCATCCACGTGTCTCTGTCCTATTACGCTGTGACAGACGGTCTCTCTGCGGCCTGCAAGGATCATCCTTCACACTTGATTAGCAAGGCAAATAGGCAGGAACGGGAGCGTATCATGGGAGAAAGACTTCACATGTGACACCTTGAAATGGACGTCACCAACACAAGGGAGAGTTTAATATGAACACAAGCCGTTTTCCTGTGACAGTCAGGATGACAGGAAAGCAATAATTAGGAAAGGATATCAATGGGATGACAGAAAATGACTAATCTCAACAGGACTGAAGACAAAAGAGAACGGTTAGCAGTACTCCCGTGGAATTATTACAAACTGGTTATTGAAACAAAAATGTTTTTGACAGCAGGACAATCCTGAGTGACTGGCCATAAATGATGGGAAAATTAATATCTAAATAAATTCTATATCATATCATTAAAACTGACAGTCATGAAACAGTTGCTTCAGGTAGCAGTTTGCTTTATCAATAAAATTTAAATAATTAAATGCAAGTTTATTTGTATAGCCCTTTTAATGATATAAATAATAACAAAGCAGCTTTTACAGTAAATATTAGGTTTCTAAATTATATTTAGAAGGTAGTTGTGTCTATGTGTAATGCCAAGCCAGCAGAGGGAGCTCTCCCCTCTGCACTGACTGTCACAGCGCCCTCTGCTTCCTCTCTGGTGGCTTCCTATTTGGCCGCCATTTAAGTGGCCTGCCAAACAGAAAGGTGCAAAGTATTATTTATCTGTAAGCAGACTCTACCAAGCATTTTCTTTATTTATCCTGTTTTCTCGCCATTGTCTTTGTCCTTGCCAGCACATTCTGATTTTTCTGAGTTCGATGTGTTCCTGGGTTAACATATTTTGTTGCCCCTGGAACAACATTTTATTCCAAAAGTTTAGTTTTGACCATATCTCTACAGCTAAACCTAACCCTACCCATGAGTAATGCCTAAAATCAGAAGAAATTATAGATGACTGACACTGATGTACAAGCAACAAAAATGGACTGTATGCCTTAACTTCACAAAAACTATGAACTGGTTCTTCAAATCTGATTGGCTAATTACAATGTTGTTCCGAACAGCCTTTCCTTGTTTTCGTCGTCTTCTTTCATTTGTTACATTGGATTGCCCTCTTTTGACCCTGGACTGTTTAAGTATTGGGTATAATTAGGGACATATAGGGCCAGTTTCCCGAATAGGAATTAGATTAAGGCAGGACTAGACCTTTGCTAGTTTAGGACATTTAAGAATTTTTAGAAGCATGTCTTACAAAAACGCATTATCTGTGAGCATTTTAAGACCAAACAATGGCAATAATGTATTTTAAGATATCTCAGTGCGAGCTTTTCCCAGTTTAGACAGCTCTTAACATTTATTTTAATCTAGGACTAGTCTTAACCTTAATTTTTCCTGTTCGGGAAACTGCACCATAAGGTATACAGTGTAATGATACATTTAATATATTTAGATCTATTAAATTCATTCTTGATGAACAAAAGTGTAAATGATTAAAAAAAGAAAGAAAAAAAATCAATGACAATTAATATATTATATGTTTAGCAACTGATTCAAATATTTTCATACTTCAGTATGAACTTCTGGTAACACTTTATTTTAAGGGTCCAGAATAATGCATTAGTTAAGCATTAATTAATGGTTAATTTGTTCACAATGAAGCATTAGTTTAGCAAAAACACAATAGTAATTAATGATTAACCTAACATTTTAAGGGCCTGAATTATGCATTAGTTAAGCCCAAATAAACTAGTAATTTATTTGCTCAACTAATGCTTAATTGTGAACAAATTAACCATTAATTAATGCTTAACTAATGCATTATTTCTGGCCCCCTATTCTGAAGTGTTACCAAACTTCCCATAATGTGACTTATTAGTAAATGTCACACGTTTAATAAACTGTAGTGTCTGATAGTATGTTTGACTCGAATAAGCTGTTTAAAAGTGTTGTAATGTTAAATAAAACTCAAAAATCAAATATCTTGCAATTGAACTAAAGTTGAAATCAAATCAACAATCTATCCGAATTCTAGAGTGGCGATATTTGTCTCCTCCATGTTCCCGTAGTGCCATTTTGGAGAATATTCACTGAAGTCACACCACACAGATACTTTTTCTACATTTAGTTAGGTTTGGTTTGAACGAAAACAACATATCCGTGTGGTGCAGCTGACACAAAACAACCACAAAGGTCTTTATGTTCTGTGAATTTTATTTAAAATGGTGCTAACTGTGATGTGGAATAGACAAACTGTTAAATAACATTTTTATTTTTGTTTTCTTTGTGTACAAAAAGTATTCTTGTAGCTTCGTAAAATTGCAGTGAATCCCTGACATCACATGCATTATTTAATGATCTCATTGCTTTGTTTATGGATGTCGATCGTGTTACATTGCTGTCTAAGGGACAGTCAGAGCGCTCTCAGAATGCATTAAACATTGTATTGGTCTTACATGTTTGGAACATCATGAGGCTGAATAATTAATGACAGAATTTTCTCTTTTTGGGTGAACTAACCCTTTCATGCTTATTTAAACATATTTTAACAATAACAATTTTGTGTACTCTTGAGGCCCCCTAGTGGACCCCGCTTCCCTGGTCAAAAACAAATTAATAAGTTGTAACTGAATCAACTTATAGAGCTCATGATAGGAAGTGTCTAAGGCTGTTTTTGCTGATGCTGTTAAATGTGCTTTTTTGTTTGCTGCTGTCAACACCTCACACTGTCTTTAGTTTAGACTTCACAGCAGGCTCTAAACCTGAATTCCCATCAGCACGCTGAGTGGCAGTGAAGCAGCGGGCGCTGGCGTGATGAAGACTGGCATCAGTGGACCAGTTAGTGCTGATGTACCGACAGCCGCGCCAAGACAATACGGAAGATGCAGAGAAAACAGATCCCCACAACCCATCACGCTCCTTTCAGAGGAACAAAGCCATGCTTTAGCATCCCCGGCTGTGTGGCAGGAACAAAACGTCGAACCGTTTTAACATCCAGCCTGGATCATACATCATCTGGAGATGTACAGAAGGAACGGCGGGGCCGAGGGAAAATCATGCATCTCATTTCGACAGATTCAGTCGTAAGGCATTTAAAAGCATCTGCTTTCCATTTGAAAGATTCAAAAGAGGACACTTGTGTGTTTGTGCAAGGGCACAGATCCACGTCCTTTCATTTCTCCAGGAGAATGGCTCTCTTGACTGACTGATCTCATTTCGCTCTGCCAGCACTTAAAAAATTAAATAAATAAATGCTCGTACAATGAATGATCAATCAAGGTGGCATTTGTCTTATGATTGCATTTGTGTTTGGAAAGAGCATACACTCGCAACATTTTCTGTGCAAGGTGGGAAGCAAGCAGACAATTAGAAGGTGATTTATTGTCTTCCTAAAACAATCACGGCTAGCCTGCAATATCGCTGCCTAAAATGAGGGCCTTGTAATGAAATATTCAAGAGAGATATTTCCACGTTGTGATATATAGCAAAGGATATCACTCACCCAAACGCACACCTGAAGGATAAATAAACAGACGGCCAATGGTTGAAATTATGTGCGCATGACTTCATATTTGCTCCATAAACCTGACATGAGCTCTTTAAATACGGTGCAAATTTACAGCCGGCGTTCCAGCGGAGCGTCTAGTGCAGAACCCCAAATGTTTCTATTGTAAACCTCTCCTCTGAGACTTACTGGAAGACCTGCATGAATGCACTTTTATTTTTGTCCGTTTTACTATTTTTATTTATAAGGATCATGATCGAAAGGACATGGAGCGATGTTGTGAAGAGGAAACAACGACATTGAAAAAATGGCGCAAGCTGAATTCAAACCCACTTGGCCCCCTAAAACTGCTAAATATGAAAATAATTGCATACACTAGGCTTTGTCTTTGACATGTTTTTAGATGGTATTAATATTAATATAATTATAAATCAATACATAAACAGTACTGTTTAAAATGCATTTTGTGTATGTTTTTGAGAAAATATATAGATAGATTGATTCATTGATTCTTTCTTTCTTTTTCATCTCTCTGTTAATTCATAATTCAATCATATTCCTGAAGTGTTGCAATGCTATTTTTCAAACAATCAGTTATTATGACATTACGCTTGCATGACAATTATGAAATAACTAGCAAAATTTTACTTAAAATTGTTTTAGACCATGTAAACTGCTTTCTTTTTTTTTAAGAAAAAATAACTAAACAAACAGACACCTAAATAAATAATCAAACCCTTTTTTTTCTCCAAAAAAATTATTTCACGTTAAGGCTGTAAATATTATGATATTTGTTTTTATTGGAAAACACAAATTTTCTTGCAGTGTGAAGGTTATTTCTCACGCTCTAAATGAAGAGTTCGGTTCGATGACGGCACTTCGCTCATTTTATAGTGAGAGTCTCGGGTGAACTTCTTCTGTGCAATTATCATTAAACTGTCAGGTAGGATTAGGGCCTCATAAGCTTTGCTGAGCGATCAGCAGCAGAAGCCCTGAAGAGATTCAGATGAATCCAAGGCCTCTCACTCGATGGCTGAAATGAGGAGGTGAGTTAAAGCCCTGAGACCTGCTGGGATTGTGAATACAACCTTTCCTTTACAAAACCTTCCTCTTAAGGATCACCGTAAGCTTCCAGGATACAAAGTACGGATGTAAGGGCTTTAATAATCCCATAAAAGAGTTCCTTCTCCAACAGGAAAGAGGGCCGTAAGTCATGTTGTTAGAGATGTGAGAGTCATGTGAAATAATCTTCACTTCTTGTAATCAAACATGTCAACATAATAAGACCATACTTGACACACTACTGGGGTTTTATACACTCCACTGTCAAACACTCCAAAGATGTCTGCTGGATCAGTATTGGGTAGTGAAGTGTAATTTTAGAAACGGAATCCACAAAGCATACTTCAATAGTTTCCATTAATGGCAACATGAAAACAACAACAACTCAACAGATTATTTTCATAAAACATGGCAAGTGCAACAAACACATACACACAAATGTAAGATGGGTCTTAATTGCATCCAGTGGTACGAAAAGATATTGAAATCCAATGAATGCACAGGTATTTAGCTATTGGTTAGTTTAACTAAACAATTTTCATTATTTTGGATTATATCATTGTGCATTTTGATGTACAGGTATATGATAAAACACACAATACAGATGCATTGACAGCATTATATATTTATAAAAATATATTTACAGATATATTTTCTCTACTAGTGTAATGTATAGGTACATTTTACAAATATATACTTTAGCTAATCTAAACCCTTAACCTACTCCTGCATAACCAATCAACTTTTAAAATTGTAAAAAAAATAAATAAATAATATTAATTAAATTAAATTAATTGACTGCTAGAAAATGTACAGTAGAATTTACTGAATTATTTGGTAACATTTTATAATAACTACACACTATGAATCATTAGTTAAGCATTAGTACAGAGTCAGTTCATTCTTTATAAAGCATTTTTCTTACATTAATAGTCATCAGTAAGCAGTTTATAAATACAGCTATAAATGCCTTGTTCTTGATTTATAATCATATCTAAATGTACAAAGGAGATTTTGAAGGATCAGTTTTCTTCCTAACAGAACACATAAACAAACACAACACAGAGATACAGTACTATTCACTTCACAATGCAAAAGAATATATATCTGCACACTTGTTTTTTTTTTTCCTATGAAACTGAAGGTTTATTTTCCAGTTATCAAGTGTACGATTAGATTTTTTTTAAATCTTGAAAAAATATTTCTGTGTTCTGTAGCGCTCTGTTGTGTGTTTGTTTAACTTTGCTGTTTAGACGATAATTTAACCTTTACATCTGCTTTATAAATGCTTTACAAGCTATACATAGTCCTCACTTTAGATGAGCTCACAAAAACAGACGTCTGGCAACTACTAAATGCTTTATAACTACCTGACTTAATCATGAATTACAGCAGGAACATGTGTTAATAAAGCTTTCATTAGCACACTGAACAACTATTATCATGTGTCTAAATAATAAGATTTATTAATGTTAATTTTAAATAATTTGTTAATCATTTATTTGACCGACTTTCTAAATGGTCTTATTAAACACTGACGAGTCCTAAATAACTGGTTTGTAAATAACGTAATAAGTTAAAAAATGATAAACTGATCATTAATAAAGTATGAAAATATGATTATTAAACAATATGTATATGCTCAAGAACAAGGCATTTATTGATGCATTTGTAAACTTTTTAATAATGTGTAATAATGTTGGAACAATGGTTTATAAAGGATGAAATAAATGCTTACTATTGCTTAACTAATAATTCATAGTGTGTAGTTATTATAAAGTGTTACCGATTATTTCATTCAATAATTTAAAATGAATTGCTAATTGTTCTTAAAGAAATTAATAACGATAACGATGATAATAATTATAAATGCTAGGTCTAGTATAAAGGCATAACGTTATGAATCAAATCAAATTATTTCCACAAATTAAATATGTTTAATGTCTAACAAAAGTGACAAACATTTGTACACCTCTAAAAGTTGATCATATATAAAATGCAACCTAGGCTCATGCGTTTCTGAAAACTGAAAAAAATGTAAGTCGCTGCAGTTTTCAGTCGAAATGAACACTAGAGGCAGTAAAATTCCCACATCTTTTAGTCCTTTTCACACAAAAGTATGATTTGCAGGTACATTTTGATTAATGAAGGCAAATTTTCACACAATTACTTGCAGAATGGTATGTTATGACAATTTTAACATCCTGCACGATTTGAAAACTGATACCCTTGGACACGGTTGTCACATATACAGCTTCATATGTATAAGCTTTCTAGTTCAGTCAGTTTACTCGGTAGGTCATGTGATACGGCGTTGCACTTAGGAGCTGAAAAGCACCGGGTTCAAATCCCGTGTAAAACGATTCGACAAAACAGCTCAAATCAGCGTAAGGAAGTAAAAATAGCATGGCTGCATAAGCAAATATGTTTTTAAATTACTTTACAACTTAATAGCTTAACAATAACTTAATAATTAATAGTAACCAGGAACCTGCATTAAGACAGTAAACAGATTCTATTTTGAGTCGATGTGGACTTAAGGGAAGTGGAGTACCGTTAACAAGGTTTGACTGATGTAAACTGAGAAATTACATGCGATCTGATTAAAGATTCTCAGATTCTTTAACACTTGTGCTCTCAAAAACACATTGATTCTGCCATCTTCATTTAAATTCTCAACAAACATTCTGCCTCAAAAAACAAGCCCACAGACAGGAATTGACAGTTTTGTCTGACTCGATCAATACCATCAATCTGGAGTTATCTTAAAAATCTGATATGATTAAACAAGAAGGAGGGGAGGGGGGGTGATGTATACCTAAATCGATAAACTGCGGTAAATGCTTCCAAGGAGTGCAGCCATGAGATGAAATCTGAGCACTCTCACACTCTCTCCTCTGAATAGCAGCACTCACCACAAGAGCAGCTTGCCAGTGTTTATGGATCACAGGGTTAAAAGGGGATGTACAAGAAGGCACCACTGAGACAGAGGCATGTCAAAGCATTAAGACTCGACTGTCACATCTCTAATAAGAGAAGGCCCTCCTCCACGGCCCATAGAAAGGGTCAGTCAGAACACTCTAAACGTCCCAAACATCAGAGCTCTACAGACACGTAATCGACAGCAAACCAGAGGAACATACGCATTACTGTCAGTCTTTGTTACTTTGTGAGTTTGTGCTGCATATATTAGCTCTGGTCAAAACTCTACTGAGCTGTCTAGCTAGAAGGCAAGGTCGTAAGCATTTATTAACTTTTTTATTTTATTTTTTTGAGGTCAGATATTTCCTTGTGTGGGTATATGTATTTCATATGTAGTGCTGGTCAAGTTTGTAACAATTTAGATTTATTTATCATTTTTTTATGCTTTTGAAAGAAGTTTCTTATGCTGCATGTATTTGATAAAACATACAGTAATACGAATACATATTATAAAATATTGAATGAATGAAATAATTGTGTGTCTAAGTGTGTGCGTGCACGTTTTTGTGACAAATGAGAAAATAAATGTGTGTAATGACATGGGTATTACAAGGAAAAGGTTACTTTTCAGGACATTTTTTTAAAACACTTGAATTGAGTGTATTGAAAATCTGAAATGGCAGAAAGTTTTATTATGTTTGCCAATTCTGTTAAATTGACATTTTAAATATGATAAATATAATATAGTATTATACATATATATAATAATAATGAGACAATTTTACTTTTCAACACTAATTTATTATATTCTATTGTAGTGTAGTATTTTATGAAGTTAAAAAATACATTAAAATGATCCATTTTGCCAGTGAATGTAGTTGAAATATTAAAACTGATTTATTTTACTTTATATCAGTTTGATTTATTTCAAGTAGTTTTTTCCCCCCCGTTAGCTTTAAAACATACAAATCACAAACTCTGTTGAAAATGATTGACTGAGTTTAGCGAGTTAAAACTGAATAAATTAATAAATGAATATAATAAACAATGGAATTTAAAACAACACATGAACATACAGTATTAGAATCTGCTGTAAAATGAGGCATTGTTTTTTTTTTTGTTGTTCTTTTGTATTAATGAAAGTTAATTTATTATTTTTTGTTTCGTTTTGTTTGTGACTGCTGCACTATTAGCTTAGCAACATGCTAACAACAAACTCAACAAAACCAGCTGTCCCATGGGCGTATTATAGAAAAAAGTGTATTACAGTGAAAGTGCCATATTGATTACCATTTGTATAACCACTGTTTTACTACAAACCCCATCGTTAAACCGTGGTTGGTTAGTGGTTAGTAAAACCATAATTCTTTGTGATTACCGGAACTGCCTGGCAGCTCCAAATGTAGGCAACACAGAGCAAAGCAGCTCACTAGGAGCACACGGAACAAAGCTATTGTGTTTTCCATACTAATTATAAGCACTAGGGCAATGTACACATAAAGCAATAGAAGAAAGAGGCGATAAGATTATTAGACTGTTAGGCAGCTGAGGTGAGGCGAGACCTTGAGCTGTGTTTAGCAGGTCCCTGAAGGCAAGCCTCTAGGTATGAGACCGCCACTGAAGCTGTTTGTTCTTAAAAGCTTTGTTAGAAAAGCAGAGCGGCACAGTAAGATTACGGCACTGTCTACCCCCAACTACTCGGAAAAACATTCCCAGCCGATTTAGCGTTTGAAGTCGAAAGGTAATAGCCTGCTGGGACAATGTTTGTGTTTGTTTTTGATGACAGTTGAGAGGCATGACAAAATGTTCTTTGTGTATTGTGGCTTTGGCCACCTGGTCTGGAGCTGCGTGAGGAGAAATCGCGGGCTATCAGTTTCCGTGTATTACAAAAAGCAACAACATCTCATTTTCAATTTGTCTTCTCAGCAGCTCTTTGAACCTGCAACCCTAGTCGATCTATTTGTGTTTATTTTTTGCAATGAACAAAGTGCGAATATCACCGCACAGAAAGGCTATATTTCATTTATATGTTGAAAGCACTCTTTAAAAACCACTTAGACAACATTTATATAAAGTTTGTATCCCCTATGACGACACTGTGTTTTTCTTGTACTGCCATTTCTTTAATGGATACTTTCCCAGTGCTTTCTGCCAAAAATACATTCAGTTTTGACACAAAGAAAAGATGTGTTGCTGCACGGTTATTTAGTCCCTTTGAGATCCACCTCTGTACAGCTCGGAAAAGGCTCCGACAATCACAGGGATAAAAGAGCGGTTTGTAAACGTTCATGAGAAGCAAATATGTGACTTCCGAAGTACAATTTTGTAAACAACTACGCAATGAAAAATGTTAGGATAAAAAGAGCTGTGAGTGTTACAAACACTGGACACTCAAGTAAATCTTTAGATAACCACAGACTATTTCCAATTATTTCATTAATGCGTTAATTAAATACAATTTTTAACAACCATAAGACCAAGAACATGAAGACCATGTGCTTAAATTTTATATTAATGTCAAATAATTGCAACTACAATTTCATTATTAGTTAGTAAGTAGGAGTGTGCATACGGTTTATAGGCATTTTCTAAATCGAAGTGATCATTCTCATTCCCTTGTTACAGTCAGAGGTTGACCAAGAAGCAAGAAGAAAGTCATGTACATCTATGGCTTGGTGGTGAATAAAATATGGGGTAATTCTCATTATTCTCATTTCATTCTCAAGTCATTGTGATTTATTTATTTATTTATTTATTTTTAATAGTGAGAATTTAACCTTATAATAAAATGTGACCAAAATCTTGTTGTTTAGGCATTGTTTTACAAACACAACTGATATACAAAGCCTCCTTTTTACCATTCAATTAATTTATGATTTGAAGTAAAAGTCCTGCTCCATATTTTCTTCCTCAAATATTCTGCTTTACTAAAAAAGGTAGCTTGCCAATGCCAAAGTACGCTTCCAATACATCACACAAACCAAACTACAGAAATAGACTTGCAGCGTAATGATGTTTCACCACCTTAATTAAAAGGAAGTGACATAACTGTGAAAGTACTATTCCCTAATTAGTGACTCTAAAATTATTTCATTGCTTTTGAGAAATAACCATTGTGCTTTTGCCATAAAGTTCTTTCGCCATGAGGAAGAGGACAATAACCACCAGGGAAAATGTGCTGATCAAAGCACTCAGCGAGCGATCAAACCGCTGAAGGTCCCAGTGGTGCAGGCCATGTTCTGCTGCATGTTATCCCAGGTGGAAAAAACAGCGTTAATGGTGCAACATCATATTCTTCCCTCTGGATCACTGTCATCCTCATCTAAGAGCATGTGACGCCAAGCCTCGTGAGCCTCCAGTGATCCATATTTCAACCAGATAATGATTTCAAAAGCACAGGCACATGTACGGCCGCCCAACCCTTCTGTTCCTCCCGTTAGGAACGGGAGTCAATAAACTCATGACTAGACGTGTGATGTAGAAGCCTGTTTATCTTACAATAAGAGACTACCAAAAGAAAACAGAAAGCCAAAAGTTAGATAGAAAGGTGAAGTGCAACTCCCCTGAGCTTGACATAATGATAGTTGTGGAGGCTAGTTCCACAATCTCCACTTCAACAAAGCTTTCCAATAACATATGGTATAATGTGTAGACTCTAGTTATCACTAGAGGGTAACCATTAGCTGAAGTGACATGTCAGCGAGACAGACGAGACAAACGGAAGCTTCTTTGAGTTAATTACTTATTGTCTATTTTCAATCACAAATCTATTTTATAAACCATCATTTTTGTTTCTTATAACGTGTGGATATACCACTTGTCGTATTTTACAACTAAAACAACCGGATTGCTCTGTTATCACTATTTTAGTTTTGATTTCCTGACTCCGTTAGCTCATAGCCCTTTAGCACCACCAGCGTGGTAGCCCCTAACCTTGTTAGCATTGTCTACACACTATTTACACTCATTACCGTTGTTTATTCACAGTTACTTGCTTTAATGGCGAATTTGTGTCTACTTTTGAGTGCAGGTGAGGACACGTTCGAGCTGCACTCATTGCAGCTTGAACTGAAGGCCGTGAAGAAGCAGATTCAGGAGCTGCTGGAGAGACAGGCCGAGATAAGAGAGTGGAAAGCTTTACTGGATTCCTCCCAGGTGAGTATACAGTGCGATACGAACACTCTGACCACCTCTACTCTGTGTGCTTCTCTGCACAGGTCCCATGCACCCGGCCTGCGATCGTCCTAGATATCCTTCACCCAGGCGGGGGGCACAGACCCTGGGTGCAGAAAGCGGAAGACACCAACCAGGGCCCAGGCAAGGACCCCCGCCCTTCGAGATCTCCACCCAGAACCGCTTCGCTCCCCTCCGCGAGACGGAACGCGACGCTGTGATCGTCAGAGACTCCATTGCCCGGTACATTTGTGCTACTATAGCTAAAGGCAAAGTCCACACGCACTGTTTTCCTGGTGCTTGCATTCGCGATATTTCTGCACAGATCCTGAAGGAAGGCGAGAGCGTCGGCGCGATCGTCCTGCACGTGGGGGTGAACGACAACAGGCTGCGGCAGTCAGAGGTTCTGAAAAGGGACTACAGCAGCCTGATCGAGACCGTTCGCAGCACGGCGCCAGCGACCAGGATCATCGTGTCAGGACCACTTCCCACGTATTGACGTGGGCACGAAAGGTTCAGTAGACTTCTTGCTCTAAATGAATGGTTACTGTCATGGTGTAAAGAACAGAAACTGCTCTTTGTTAGTAAATGGAATCTTTTCTGGGAGCGTCCTAGGCTTTTCCGTGTTAACGTCCTGCACCCGAACCAAGTCGGAGCAGAGCTGCTGTCGGAAAACATCTCTCGGATGCTACGCTCCATCTGACTAGTAAGTACATTCTCAAATGATTGCTACAATGCATTTTGTTCTGACACTTAGACGATAGTACTTGCACTGTCCAGTGTATAAAGACTGTGTCTGTTCCCCAAATAGTGAGGTCAAAACATAAATTTAATGC
>JAUYWG010000045.1:4229571-4249999 GCA_034779775.1 Enteromius afrohamiltoni
TACTTTGGTGTAAAGCTGCTTTGCAATGATATGTATCATGAAAAGCGCTATACAAATAAATTTGAATTGAATATTGTTATAGTTGAAAAGTTATGTCGTTCACTAGAAAACATTATTTATTCAGACAAACTCAGTTGAATGATGGCCTATACTTCCCACAAACCTTCAGAAGGCCTGGAATACTTCACACAATTATGTGGATGACATTTATGATACAGGAACAAAACGACAGTTTTGATATTTAACAAACATTTGTTTTTTTATTGATACAGTGTCATAAAAACACACACCTTTGATGACACAAAGACTCTAAAGAATATCAAGTTATGAAGCAATGGCCAATGTAGGAATTTAATCTAGGAACAACTGAAAAACGTATTTTAATATTGATTGGCCATGGGCTGTAAACAATATTCTGATTATTAAGTTTTCTAAAGCTTATTTTTAATGTTTTAGAATGCTATAACATTTAATGTCTCTAAATGTTACTATTTTGTTTATGATTTATGCTATAAATTAATTAATTAACTTGCATGTCACAATTATTTATTTTTAAGGCTGAAAACCATAGTAATTTTGCACTGCACTGGTTAATGAAGTTTTGGAACACAGTTTAAATCATATTTTTACTCATTTCATATTTAGATGAACATCTGAGTTATATATATTCTGATCCAAAGTTCCCTTTCAGACTCCGAGTTGCATCGGATATGACCGACAAATTTGGGATCTCGCTAAGAGAGGATCAATCTGTTTTGTGTGCATAAAAATACCCCAATAAACATTGGCATTCACTGATTGCATCCAGCTGCAGCTGATCACCGTGTGAGTATAAACAGGTAGTGGATGCATGCATCATTAGTTTTTCGCTTTGGAGCCGAGTCTCCAAAAAAAGTTCTCTTCCTCCTGAATCTGTGGACAGTGACTGGCAAAACAGCGCTTTAGCTGCGGTGGTCTTCCAGTTTAGAGTGGGTTGCCACAGCTGGCTGCACTATCCCCCTGCTTTGTGCAGGCAGCCACCCCCCTTGTGCGCCTCAGCACACACAAAAGAGCTTTTTGTCTAAAAGAACAGTTCTCGGGTTTCAGGATGAGGTTGCTACCTGACACCAGGTGATGGTCATGAGCCTCACGTGCCTGGGCTTAAAGGCACACTGAGGCAGCGTTTGTGGATGAGTCATGTTCCTATTGTGGGAAGATGACCATCACAAAGCTGCGGACCAGACTCTGCTACCTGCAAGAGGGCGGGGTGCCCGCTCCACTGCCTAAATCAAGGGCTTGCCCTGGGAAGAGCCGGGCGAGTGCTTCTTCTGGCAGTGGACAGACTGGTCTAACAGTGACAGTGAGGAATTCCCCTCCAAGGGCTCCTCCTTTCACTGGCTCCCCGCTACTGCTGGAGCTGCCATTGGGGCTGTCTGGTCCCTCGCAAGGGGTACCACCTGTCACCTTTGGTGCTCCCCCCGATGATCAGATGTCGGTTGCTGCATCGGAAGGTGAGTCAAACTCTGGGGATGAAGTTCTGGCTGGCGCAGCATCCACTGGGAGCTCCACTGTGCAGGATACTGACCCAGAGTTGGTGACTATGCTTGCCCGGGCCACTGAGGGGGCCGGGATTGTGTGGAATCCTACACCGCATCCAGAACCCTCAAAGCTCTGATGGCCCTGCACTAAGCTGGTCACAACCCAAAAGTTCTATGTGAATTCCGTACTACGACAGACCTCGCACTCTGAGCGATGAAGGTTACGGCGTGGTCTCTGGGTCCTGGTAGTCCAGGAGTGCCATCTGTTCCCAAGACCCAGTTCTTGAATACTCCCATGTCCCAAACCAGCCTCTTCGGTGGCGCGGTGGAGAACATCACTCAACAGTTCTCTACTGCAAAGAAACAAATTGAGGCCATCCGTCACATCTTGCCTCGGCGTGCAGCTGCTGCCTCCACCCGGCCACCGACGGCACAGCCTTAGCCTGGTTTTCGCCGAGGATGGCCCCCTACTGCTGCCCCTGCTCCCATGCAGCCAATGCAGCAGCCTCCATCCAGGCAGCATCGTGGAACCGCCCGCAGGGCAGCCGCCCAGCCCGCCCAGGCACCCGCAAAACCAGGCAGCAATTGTCGGCCCAAGTGACCCAGGGATGGAGGGAGCTGCTCTTTCGCAGATGGTGATCAAACCACTCCCTCCCCTGGAGAATCTTTTGGATTCAACTGTTCTCAGACTGTTGGGTCTTCGGGTCAAATGGGAAAAGAGCAAATTCTGTCCAACACAGAGATCAACTAAAACTCTCTTTTCTCTGGCCAGGAGTGGCCCTGGAGCGCGTCTCCAGGCATGCTGTGGTATTCACGAATGCTTCCACCAACAGTTAGGGGGCCATGTTCAAGGGGTTTGGACAGAACCTCATCTGCAGTGGCACATCAACTGCCTAGAGTTGTTGGCGGTACAGCTCATCCTGGGCTGTCTCAAAAGGCACCTACAGGGCAGACACGTGCTATCCGTAAAGACAATACAGCAACCATTGCATACATCAACCATCAAGGTGGTCTATGCTCCCATCGCATTTGTAGAGCTGCGGGCTGGGCGACCCCTAACACGTTCGCTAGATCCTGCTGTGTTCTCCCCTCAAATGAGTAGAGGCACTGAGAGGCCCAGTTCAGGTCAGCTGAGAGGCACAGTTCAGGTCAGCTTGTTAACTTCTCCTGAGTGTCCACATACACCCTGTTGAGTTCCTCTGTCCCCTTTGGCAGTCGGATGAGGCAGAGCATCTGGCACCCGGCCCTCCCGTTGAATCCCAGAAAGGAGATCCAGTGAGGCCTGGGGTCCATGTGGGGTTCCGAAGGAGGACCCCTACTCCACAGTTAAGACCTAGAGCCTGTGTTTCACCGGCACAATTCTGCCATCTAAGAGGGTTCAATCACCTCCCATATTCCATATGCACTCAAATATTGTCCATATGTGTATTCATTCTGAGAGCTCCTACGGGTAGTCTGGACTTCCATACATCTCTGTTCAATGAACAGGAACATCCCAGTGTTCCAGATTACTGAATGGATAATGCTTGAAACAGTATCTGGCCTCTTGTGGTGAGTCCCGGCCTAAAGAGAGGGGGCTGGTAGACTTCCACAGAACACTGGAAGGGTCAGCGTCCATGGCGTTTTGGTAGGGATCCCAATCCCATTGTTCCCTAATGAAGGTAACAGAGATGTCACGTCCCATCGCCAACGATGCTGTACTGCCGCTGAGCGGCCGGGTCACCAGATCATCTCCTCAGCGGAAAACTAATGATTTTTGCATCCCCTGCCTGTTTATACTCACACAGTGATCAGCTGCATCTGGATGCAATCAGTGCATGCCAATGTTCATTGACATTTTTTAATACACATGAAGCAGATCGGTCCTCTCGAAGCGAGATCCCAAATTGTCGGTCATATCCGACGTGACGTCTCCATTCGCTTCTTCAAGGAACGAGGGTTACATAAGTAACCGAGACATTTTATATTATATATATATGTGTGTGTGTGTGTGTGTGTGTGTGTGTAATGTAAATGCAGTGCCTTTGCTTTAAAAGTTTAATGTCTCTAAATGTTCCTAGTTTATTGCCTTTTTTCAGCAAATATTGATTATGCTATTAATTTGATTAATTGAATGGCTTATAACAATAATAATACTTATTATTATTATTAATATTGTTATTATTATTTATCTGTTTCTTCTTTTTTTTAATAGGCTGAAAAAATAGGCTGAAACCCTTAGTTATTTTGCACTGGCTAATGGAGATTTTTTCATTCATATTTTATAATAAATTTATTACTCTTCTCATTTTCAGAGAAGCTTCTCTTATATGAATATCACTGTATGACATTTTTTATAATAAACTTGGTGTGGCCAAAGCCAAGCATTGAATTCTGGCATGATAGGATGTATAATTAAATGTATGCTTGATAAATTTTGAATATCAGTGAAATTAACAGACAGCAGGGTTGCCATGACTCCCTTTTAGAATGAAATAAATTTCTTTTTTGTGGGTAAGTGGGTGAAATATGTATGCACGGTAAAAATCCATTAACGTTCGCTACAGAAATGCTCTTCTCATCAAGGGATCTCAACCTCTGATTCAAATAAACCACTTCAGCTCATCTATTATTCAAACCCAAGTTCCATCTACAAATTTATTCATCTACGCAAGTCAGTAAATTGAAAGGGATGGGGAAAAAAAGATGGAAAGGCGGAAAAAGAACAAAATGATTGTTCTGTATGATGGCAAATTTGTTTAATATAACTAGGAATGTGCACATCCTTGTATGAATCATTTCTTTTAAACAGTAATAACACCACTGAAGAGTAAAGAGAAAAAAATGTAAAAAGTCACTTTATTTTTTTACTATGGCAGGATGAAATCATTCAATAAGAATAAATAGTTTTGCATTCATTAACTAAAACTAAATCAGTCTGACCTCAGAATTTGACTGTAATTTTGACTTGTCGGTGTAAAAATTAGTATGAACATTTTAATGAATGCATTTAGCAGACGCTTTAATCAAAAGTAACTTACATTGCATTCAAGTTAGAGTTTCACATTTTATCAGCTCTTGCTTTCCCTGAGAATCGAAGCCATTATCTTGGCGTTGATAACATGCAATACTATTTGTTATTCTGTCTACAATTGTTTTTCTTTGTACTTGTTGCATTGCTTTATGGGATCCAATTCTCTGTAATGTTTGTAACTAGGGTTGGGCGATGTTGACCAATTTGGCATCGTACAATGTCTAATGTGAAACATCGCGATGGAAGATGAGGATTGAGTGTAGGTGTGATCGCACGCGAGGGTTTTAAATGAGCTCGCGGCCCCGTTTCTTCGCATCTGTTTTCCTCTCGTGGAAATGATTTACAGCGCTTGCCAGCATCAGTGGTGCATTTGCTTTTTTTGCTTTGCTTATTAATGGCATATATTTGCCGGCATAGATCAAGCGTGTTTATTGCGAGCTGGTTGCTGCTGCTACGGCGGGGCGGAGGATTGCGATGCCGGCTCAGCATCGTGATGTCTATCGGCCATCGGCTATGAATGAACACATGTGGAGTTATGTACTTAACAAAAAAGGTGAAATAGCTAAAAACATTGTATATATTCTAGTTTCTTCAAAATAGCCACCCTTTGCTCTGATTACTGCCTTGAACACTCTTGGCATTCTCTCGATGAGCTTCAAAATGGTTTTCCAACAGTCTTGAAGGAGTTCCCAGAGGTGTTTAGAACTTGTTTGCCCCCTTGCCTTCACTCTGCGGTCCAGATCACCCCAAACCATCTCGATTGGGTTCAGGTCCGGTGACTGTGGAGGCCAGGTCATCTGTCGCAGCACTCCATCACTCTCCTTCTTGGTCAAATAGCTCTTACACAGCCTATGATACACATAAATGATCGTCCAACTAAATGCAAAACGCTGCAGGATGCTGTCGTAGCCATGCTGGTTCAGTGTGCTTTTAATTTTGAATAAATCCCCAACAGTGTCACCAGCAAAACACCCCCACACCATCACATCTCCTCCTCCATGCTTCATAGTGGGAACCAGGCATGTGGAATCCATCCGTTCATCTTTTCTGCGTCTCACAAAGACATGGCGGTTGGAACCAAAGATCTCAAATTTTGACTCATCAGACCAAAACACAGATATCCACTGGTCTATTATCCATTTCTTGTGTTTCTTGGCCCAATCAAATCTCTTCTACTTGTTGCCTCTCCTTGGCAGTGGTTTCCTGGCAGCTATTTGACCGTTAAGGCCTGATGTTCTAGAGATGGGTCTGCTGCTAGAACTCTGTGTGGCATTTATCTGGTCTCTGATCTGAGCTGCTGTTAACTTGCGATTTCTGAGGCTGGTGACTCGGATGAACTTGTCAGAAGCAGAGGTTACTCTTGGTCTTCCTTTCCTGGGTCGCTCCTCATGTGTACCAGTTTCACTGTAGCGCTTGATGGATTTTGCAACTCTACTAGGGGACACAATTAAAGTTTTTTGCAATTTTCCGGACTGACTGACCATAATTTCTTAAAGTATTGATGGCCACGGGTTTTTCTTTAATTAGCTGATTGGTTCTGGGCGTAATATGAATTTTAACAGTTGTCCAATAGGGCTGTCAGCTGTGTAGAAACCTGACTTCTGCACAACACAACTGATGGTCCCAACCCCATTGATAAAGCAAGAAATTCCACTTATTAACCCTGATAAGGCACACCTGTGAAGTGAAAACCATTTCAGGTGACTACCTGAGCTTGAAGCTCATCGAGAGAATGCCAAGAGTGTGCAAAGCAGCAATCAGAGCAAAGGGTGGCTATTTTGAAGAAACTAGAATATAAAAGATGTTTTCAGTTATTTCACCTTTTTTTGTTAAGTACATAACTCCACATGTGTTCATTCATAGTTTTGATGCCTGCAGCTGATGTGTGTGTGTGTGTGTGTTTGTGTGTAAATTGGCTTAATATTGCACTTTTTAACTAAAATATGATTTTGTTGATTACATTAACAGACCAAAAATTTCATTTTAGTAAATTTGACTAAAATGCATTAAAATAACTAACCCGGGCTCGTCAAAATATGTGCCTCTAAATATTTTTTTTCAAGCACAATTATGTACTCTCGTGTACATTTCATGGCCGTTTAAAGAGAAAAGTTTCTATCAAAGGTTAATGCTCTATCATATTATATAGATTTTCTAACTGAGTTAGTACTGGCTGCAGATAAAGTCTTAATTGTTGGTGATTTTAATATCCATGTTAATAAAGAAAAAGATGCATTATGATCTGCTAAATTACTATTACTAAATTACTATCTGCTAAAATATGCTAAATTACAGTAAAGCCTTAAAAAGGGCTAGATCTGATACTTTTCATCTCTATTAGAAGAAAACAAACATAACCCACTGTATCTTTTCAATATAGTGACTAAATTCACAAAACATAAAGTATCAAGAGGTAATGACTCTCCAAAAGATCAAAGCAGTAATGACTTGAGAGAATGGAGAGAAAAAAAAAAAAAAAACCTTGGGAGAACCAGGCTTAGTTGGGTCCAGTTCTCCTCTGGCCGGACGAAGTTCCAGTCATGATTAGACCATATCGTAAGACTTAGACTCCTCTAATTAGAGTTACTAATGACCTGCTTCTATCATCTGACCGTGGCTGTATCTCATTATTAGTGCTATTGGATCTCAGCACTGTGTTCAACACTATTGACCACAACATTCTCTTGAATAGACTAGAACACTCTATTGGCATTAATGGAAGTGCCTTAGTGTGGTTCAAATCATACTTATCTTGTTTGTAGCAGTGAATGAGGATGTATCATATCAATTATGAGGGCAATACGGAGTACCTCAAGGCTCAGTACTAAGGCCACTATTTAGCACCCAAACTCTGGAACAATTGATCTAATACTATTCGAGAGGCAGACACACTCTTTCAGTTTAAATCAAGATTAAAGACACATCTCTTTACTCTGGCAAGAGTAAAGAGTAAGATGATTACTCTTAGTAAGATGATGTTTAAATGCTTAGTTGTATGAAAGCTCTGTAGTTTCAAAACATACAGTATAATGCAATGCAATACAATAATTACTGAGAGATGAACCAATCAATGTTCCTCAAAAGTCTGATGGATAAAATTTGATACATTTTAACATTATATTGCTGGAGTGAGAGGTAGCTCTTGGATAATCAAGCAAAGTTAAGTTGCTTCAGTACACTAAATGTTCCTTTTGCATGGTGCTAACAATATTAAAGTTATTGTTATATTTACTTTATAAACATGTTTACTTCATAACAAAAGACACATGAAGAGGTCTGAGATAAAAGGGACAATTTTATAATTATACTAATTACAATTATACTAAATTATACAAAAATGCTAATAACATATTATAAATCAGATGACAGAAAACATGGAGTAAGTTGTTTTTTTAATTATTATTTTTATTTATTATTATGTTTAGTTGCTATAATTATTATGTATTATGTTATAATGTAATGGCTTTAGAAATGTGTGTATTGAGATTAAAGAATATTTACTTTGAAAGTAAAAAAAAAAAAAAAAAGTAACTCTCACTATTAAAAAAACATTATCTTTGTATTATATTTACCCCAATAAACTAATAGTAAGGTAGTTAAGTTTAGGTACTGGGCAGGATTAAGGCTGTAGATTACGTTCGTGCAGAATACGTGTTTTATAAGTACCAATGAACATCCAATATGTTAATAATAGGCATGCTAATAAACAACTATTTAATAGTGAAAATTGATCCCTATATACAGTACTACCACAAAACCTAACACTAAAACAACAACAACAGAGAACTGTATAAAATGCTTGTGATGACTCAAAGTGTTGTACAAGAAGTACATGTGCATAAAGTAGTAGAGGAGGACAGAAAAATGTGTTACTAAAGCCCAGAGTTGGGAGGAAATGAAAGCCGCTTCTGACACTTATCTGCCACATCCCTCACCTGGGGAACGCCGGCACAGCGCTGGACCACCCCTGATAACCGCTTAATCAGTCTCGGCTATTTATGAAGGACGACCCCTATGCGGACAGGATTTTTAATTTGCCGTGTAATCGTGTACACTGTTAAATTGGAGCACAGGGCTAGATTAAATTTAAAAGTCAAATGATTTGTAGAGGACTAAGTTTGTGCTGTGTGGTTTGTGAGATGATAATGATATTATACATGCCGTCCTGCGTTGACAACTCTGCAAACTTTTGGAGATGGTATACTGCAACTTTGTAGATTGGCTTGACATTGGCACAGTGGGCGGCCCTTTCAATCAAGATAAACATGATGTTGTCCTCGTAACTAACCTACCGAAGAGGCAATCTTCATATTAACATAACAACAGATGCAATTGTTTGAGACGTATCTGCGTTAATTAGTAATGGTAAGTATATGTATGTATAAAAAATTTTTTAATAAAGTTGAATTAACAACTTCATGAATAAACCATTAAGGAATATCCGTTTCTTATTTGCTTTCTCATGGGCCTGTCTAAAGTGGTTTTACAGCCAGAATGCAGTTCATTTCAATCTTGTATAAATCCATAAAATTAGCAACCGAAAGTGGAAATTCATTCCAAGGGAAAGTGAAACATGAATATCAGCTATGAAAAAAAAAAAAAAAGGAAAATGGGGGTGGGGGGAGTGGAGTGCAATCTGTTCCTGGAGATGATCTGGGTATTTTGTAGGATAAGATGCAGAAAGCTGAATGTGGTTTCCATGTGTTAAATATGTGCCAGAGGAACAGAAGACCTGTCATACTCTGTGTCATACGGCTGATAACAGGAGAGGACATGCAAACCCTCACATACAGCACTCATATTATAAGACTAAAAATGTATTTTATTTTACAAAATCATCTGTTGATGATAACTGTTTGTGAGGCTGCATCCGAATCACTAGGTGTCAGTATAAAGTTTGTTCTTTAGCAAAAATGCTAAATATTGTGTACCTAAAAAATGTCCACTGAGTGGCAGTTTCAGTATATAAACCCTGAAGTGGTGGAAAGAGTACTGAAAAATCATACTCAAGTAAAAGTACCAATACCATTCCAAAAATGTAGTGCGAGTAGAGTAAAAGTACTTCCCCCGCAAAACTACTTGAGTATGAGTAAAAAAGCCTATTTAAAAGTACTCATGAGTATTGAGTAGTGAGTACTGAGCAATCAACGCTGTAAACTAAAATGTATACATTTAAAAAAATAATGAATGTTCTGTAATGTACATCTTGCATACAAGGTCCAAATACCAGCAAACAGTAATATCCAAGGCAAGACAGAATCATAATCCAGTATGCAAGCAATGGTCAGGGCAGGCAACGAAACGTTCACAACACACAGGTTGTGCAATAGAGTCCATTACAGCAAAACCATACTTCGCGACTTTCTGTTTGGCAGGCCTTTGCTTAAATGGCCGCCAAACAGGAAGTCACCAGAGAGGAAGCAGAGGGAACTGTTATAGTCAGTGCAGAGGTGAGAGCTCCATCTGCTGGCTTGGCATCACGCGCTGACACAGATGCATTGTATTAATGCCACGGGTTATCAATAATGTGGATTTTGGTAGAATATGGATATAACAGATAAATATCTATATATATATCCATCTACCAATAATACGGAGCCTTTGATGTGCATTAGAAGCTTTTGCAGTCCCAACAGCAATGATTACATGGTTACTAGAATTGTATTGTCTACACCAATTATTGTTTTCCCCTTTCTATTTGCAATCAGAACAAACCTGTGACCCATTTTTAACCACCAGTTAACAATCACTGCTGTAAAGCTGCAGATTTTCAGCATGTTATATTTCCACTCCTTTCCTTTTCGATAGAGAAAAAAAATACCCATATTTAAATGTGTCTCATATTTGTGCTTTTAGCTGCAGATCACATTTTTTTTTCCAATTCTTTAGCCACAGTCCGTGGTTCCTCCTCCTAATTACAAACATTAAAAATGTTTGTTGTCAGTATCGAGACATGAGTACACAATTAATAGCTCCAATTTGTCTCTGTTCAAGCTTCTCTAATTGCAGGAAACCAAGGTTTTTGCAAGAGGATGCACATTATCAGCTTGAAAAATCACTCAACTAATGGGACTTAATTTGATTTAATTACCAAGTTCATTAAAGGGGCAAATTAAGACATGTTTAGCCAGAGGGCTAGTCAATTCTCCTCTGTGTTATTCCCTGCTTAGCATGATTTGGTTTATATGAGAAGAGAGGTAGTATGCTTGTTTGGGTGTACAGTATACCAATGTTGAACTTGACACCAGTCGTTGATTTTGTGTACACAGAATATGGCCACACACCAGTTGAGTTTAATCTGAGGTTTAAGATTCATTAGCATATCTAAGACAGGAACAAAACAGTGTTGGCAAGCTAATTATGCATTAATCTTTAAGGCTCGCTTGTGGCCTAGTGCAGCGGTCCTAATTAAACACCAGTACATCAGTAGGAAGGAGTTACACTGCTTCTTAGGATGCCTTTTGAATCTCCACCTTTTTTCTACAGCGGATCGGTTTCAAAGACTTTTATGCTGCTGTCTTAAGGTGCAGTAACATTTACTTCTGTTGAGTGATTTCATTTAACTTTTTTGGCAGAATAGATTCTGCTGTTGGTTATTGCTGTTGTTTTAGATTTATACAGGTGGAGCTTGGGAAGGTGAAGAGTTCCAGAGGACTGCAAAATGCTCTTGTAACTGCAAATCAGCCATTTAAATGTAAAGCAGTAAGCTTATTGGCTGTGTACTAATCAGCTAGTGCCACGTAGTTTAATGCTGTGAATATTATACATTTGCGTCATAGAATGACTGATCAGCCTACCCCATTTAAAGTTTAATGACTGAACTTACCGTATATTAGAATACGCAAGGTCAAAGTATTTTCTTGGTATTCCCCAATATATTCATTATAAACAAGAACGAAAATAGTAAAATATAAAAGTAAAATATAGAAGTGTAAATGCATTAGTATTATTTTTTCTGTGAATTTACATATCTGACTCAATATGTGAAATGTATATATTTTTTTTTCCTCAAGGTGGCACCGATGATGATGATGATGTGATGTTTCACCCATTATTACGGCAGGCGTAAAATGTGTAAAATATTTTCTGCAAAAACTGTACCGGTTTAAATGGCTTTACTGCAAAACAATTACTACACAAAATTCAATATAAATGTTACTGCCATTTGGTGCTGGATGTGGTGAATAAGCTTCCAGTGCGTAAAATATTGAATACGGAGTACTTGAAAACAATAGTTTAGTGAATATAGTTGAGATTGTAAGTATGAGGTCAATGCTGAATGTACTGTAGAAGTGTGCTCTTGCAATGACAGCGATGGTGAAATCTCTCACGTTTCAAATAGTAGCATGCTTTATTAATTTTTTATTCATTGTTTGTTTGTTTTTCAGCAGTTTTTAGTTGTTTTTGTTTTCTTTAAGGGTGACAAGGGTATTTCCATCTGTGCTGAATATATAGGTACTTGTCGAAAATGCATATGTAATAGTTGGCTAAACATTAATGCATTTAAGGGTTAATCGCTTTCCTGTATTCTTCTGGGGGTCCCGATTGGTCTGTTTGTGATGGGATTATAGGGATCCCTCACTGTCTGTTTTCTACGGGGGCAGACTACTTGCCCTAAGGATGGCCTGGTAGACATACCTGCACTTTTTTTTTATATATACATGTAGTGTCAAAAAGTGTCTTGAGGATATGAAGGTGTAATGTTCTTGTTTTGGTGTTGTAAAGAATACAGAGTGCAAAGAAGTGTTTTGGTCAAGCTAAGTGCATGGTCAAGTAGTTACATGCTTCCCTCCTGATTCAAGGCTTTTAGCGAATCAGTAATCTAAGGGAAAGTAGAAAACATCCTATAGCACTCTAAACATGACGGGGGAAAGTTTTCACGGTAACACTTTATTTTGATGGTCCTTCTTGAACAATCTGTTGACAATAAGTAGCTTTGCACCTACAAGTTAAATAACTCTCATTAGAATATTAGTACAGTCTCTAATTAATATCTGCTAGCTCTTTATTGTGATGGTCTCCCAAAAGACACTCTACTGACTATAAGTAACTTTGCAAGAACATATCAACCTATTCTGACCCTAACCCTACCAATACTCATAATACTCTGCTAGCACTCTATTGAGAGATATGTAGGTGTAATGTTACTTATAATCAATAGAATACATTAAGGGGACCATCAAAATAAAGTGAATCTTTATTAAGATCCCTCCAAAATGAAAATAATAAAATACTCTGGAAAGCATGATGTACAAAAAAACAAAAGTGGAGGTGTAGGGTCCTTGCTATGCATGAGAGAGTGCAAAGAAGGGTTTTGGTCAAGGTAGAGACAGGGTACAGCAGCCATACGTAAGTAGTGTCTGCTTCTCTCAAACTGCTTAGTTTCTCAAGGGCCAATGGGCATGGCAGCCAGAGCAATGTGACATTCCAAAAGCATTCCGAATGTGACTATACAACGACGACCTTGTGCATGCTTGCATTTCTTGCAGTGTATCCTCTAAAAAATCAAAGTAATTTCAATATATTTTTCATATGTGCCAGGATGATATCTTTAGCTTGCAAACGGATGGATGGGAAGATCAATAAATATGAAAAATATATTACATTCTATGGAAATATATGAGCTGGAGGGTAAAGCAGCAGTCTTCATAACAGTTCAGAAATGGAAAAGAAACCGAGGTTCATGAAAAATCTAAAAATAGAAGGTTTGCTCCCGTAGGCCAAATGTCTCTACTGCCATGCAATATTCTACAGATCTAAAAGCAAAGTTGCTACATTTATAACGCAGAAATAGAATGGGGGAGAACAACTATTATATTTGAGAAGCGGAATTTGATAAACACAAACAAAATAAACAGTTTTGTCCACCTCAGGCAAGTACACCTGTATTGTAGCAAACTAATGAAATGTAAATCACCTTCAATCCACTTTAGGGGCCCTGTTAGATGAATGTAACCCATCTCGAGGGGATGAACCTCAATTTCGCTTTTCTGATGTCCTACATATTCTACATTTAAATATCTCAATCTTTGATCTTGCTGTCATCACATTTACACAAATGTAATCTCATACATTTGTGCAGTATTATCAATATGCTGCTTTTCACTGCTGTCAGCAGAAAGAGGACTTAGAGATCTCCTCTTTCCACCTTTAAAATACGACTAGAATGGCACATCAGCACCTGTCCTCCTCGGTTGTTTTAATAGCAATTGTAATTGTGGACTCACCAGAGGAAAAGGGAAAAAAATAATATGCATTGGATTTTTCGTTTAGAAACATTATGTTTCACTAGCAGAAATAGTTTTATTTGGTCATCAATGAACCAATGAAACCAATAATTGTTGTGTTGACAGAAGCAACTGCCAAAAAGAAAGCGTTGACTGTAACAGAAAGAAATGTAATCCGAATTCGACAGTCGTTACAGATTTTCATTGGTGTCACATTATCTCAGTTTACGAGTAATTTTGAGTAAATTCATGTGTCCACTCGCTCTGAGCTCATCCAGTTTGCTCGAATCACAAATGTAGCTTCCTCTTGAAGAGTTAAACGAGTTTTGCAGCAAGTTCACTGCGCTTAGCTCTTTGCCATAAAAAGTGACCCACCGAGTCGAGACCTTCTCACTGAGCCTCATGAATTCCATGCTTCATACTGCACGGCTGTCCTCCCTGAACTGTAAATTAACCTCATGGTGAGGCCAGGCGGTCTCTCAAACCTGGACCTGCACTCCATGTTAAGTGTGACGGTAATTGAGATTTCTGCTTCCGCAAGGGTGAGTGACTCGGAGGGGTCAGACGGTCAAGGCCCAATATTTGAGTTTGAACTTCACTTTTCCTCTTGCTTTCATCTCTTTGTTCATTCTACTTTCTCTCTGACACACACAACCCCACAGCCACCATCCTCAAAATGAGCAGGACATGATAAAGATCAAACATTTCTTTCTTACAACAGTAGCTTGTTCTTTAAAGCTGATCATTTCATGTGCAAAGCTTTCCAGCTACTCAAGACTAGTCATCCATTAGTTTTGGGGAAATGCCTTGTGAATGCATCATGTTTTTTTTTTTTCAAAAGATACTGCATATTCAAATTTAGAATCAAGTTAGTACAATAATTTGGCTTGCTTGTGTTCCAATAAAATATCACACCACTGGTTTAGCCAAAATTTAAGCTCAAACTGATGCAGTATTTCATTTAAACAGGAGAATGCTGTTGGTAAAAACTAAACTAAGATGCATTGAGAATTTAAATGGATTCTAACTTTTCTTCACAAAACACTGTACACCTCTTATATGCTAATATATGTAACATATTTAATAATGCAAAGAATTGTCTGTAACACTTTAACAGAGTACATGAATTACTATGAATGAATGCATAAATTAATACATGAACTATGCCTTACTTACATGCATTAATATCTCATGAATTGTCAGGATTTAGTAATTCAAGACGTTTTACCTGCACAAAATAATGCTGTTATTATGCACAAATTCATAAGAATTCATGATATTTTACTGCATGAAGTAAAGTACAATTCGGATATTAATTTATGCATGAATTCATAGTAATTTATGTACCCTTAACTCAAAGTGTTACCGAATTGTCTTGCCAATAACAAACCATTAACTATGACTTTTGCCTCAATAAACTCCCGATTTGCTGCTTATTAATAGTTAGCAAGGTAGATGTTTGGTTTAGGTATTAAGCAGAATTAAGGATAGGATTAGAGGTGTGGAATATGATCATGCAGAATATGTGCTTCCAAAGTACTACTAAACATACGCATGCTAATGATCAATTTGTTAATAGTACATAGAACATATTGTCTGTTAACTAAGAGTTTTTCCTCTGTAAACTGCTAATTTGCTGCTAATTGATATTTAATATGGTTGTTTAGGCATGTGGTGTGATTAAGGGATCTAAAATAGAGTAATGCAGAATAATGCATTAATATGTCCTTTATAAGAATTAATAAGCAGCCAAAATGCTAGTCTGTAACTCTGATTCTGTTGCTGTTTACCACACGGCAGTCAAGTGGATTCTTAAGAACTGTTTTCTTCAAATACTACAGACATCTGCTACACCCAGACTTCCTTTGCTGGACCATATCACTACAAACCCAGGCAGAACAGATCTGTGTCCCTGAGTAGCGGCATTTCAATGAAAAAACCTCTTATGAATACAGTCCAATTAGAATAATCCTCCTGCCGCACAGTGCCACTAAACATTCACATCAATTAGCCGACATTTGAGCTCTTCGGTCTATTCTCTTTATGTTTCTAAAAGAGTCCAGAAGGAGATGAGACCTCAGGTGAGAAAGGAGAAGATTGACTGCTAAGCCGAACCAAAAAACAATAATGACCACTTCCTGTTACAGCTCATTAACATGCTCAGAAAAGAATGTCTAATTAATTTAGCCATTAATGAAGAAAACCTCCAACATTTTGCAGTGGGATGTTTTGATGAGGTCAACTGCACAGGAGGACGTTTCTGAGCCAATTTCTCCTAATATTATTTGTGGTCTTTTGAGGATTATATGTATAGTTTAAAAATAGAAAAAACTCTTTTTGAAATATAGTTTAAAATATATGCACTGATTTCTTAAAAAGGCAGATTTTATCATCATTATTTTTTTTTTCTTTTCTAATTTTATACAGCCTAGTTTTTTTCATATTGTATATGTGAATGTACAAATCTTAATCATTATTGCAAATTTCAACTTCAATTTCAAATTTCAATTTCAAATTTTTCAAAGACGAAGACTTTATCGTAAACAATTTCATAAAGTAACTTTATGTCAAATACATAATACACCATACACCATATGTCAAATAAACTAGTTTTGAGCTTACCTCGTCATTAAAAAGCCACATTATCTGATATTTTAAGATACTAAATGACCTTGACACACACCGTAACAATGCTGGTAGAATGCTGGTAGAGTCTTCAAAAAAAAAACAATAATTTTTTTTTAATTCAATTAAATTAAAAACACTATAACTAATAATTAAAGACTTATACAACTACAAAAACAAGTATATCAAACTGTACCTGGATACATACAGTAAAAAACTGTACCTATATTGTCTGCATGCATACAGTACACTAACATAAAGCAACATATACTATAAAGCATATCTTGGTTGCGTTTTTTTATTAACGGAAAAATGCAAACTACATTATCACACATAAAGCTAAATATCTAACTTCATTTGCATACAAACTTGCATGTAATTATGTAATTACCACAAAACATAATTGTGACATATCAATCTGTTTGTAAAATCAAGCAAACAAACATGCTGTCACGAGCTGCACTGGAGTTGCCCACGGAAGCCTCCAGAGGGCACTCCAGCCCTGACTATGTTCATTGTTTGTATGTCTCTCTGTTCTCTGCTGTGGACTTGTATTATGAAGTGTCTCCCGCAGTCTCCATGACAACCCTGTAATGTCTCCACCCCACTTGCGTGATGACCTCGCTATGCTACTGGATTATTCTCTCACCTTTGCCTTTGATTTGTCTGTTCACCATTATCTACCTCGCCTGACTCTACTCTGTGATAATAAATAGTTTGCATATGAATCCGCACGTCTCCACTGCTCCTTGTTATAAATGCATTCAATTAAATAAGGCATTTCAGAAAGTTTAAAACCAAATATTGTGTCTTAGACCACAGATTTCAGATTCATTGCTGTTCGTTTAATTTTTGTCATGCCATAGATGCAGTCCATACAAATTAATCACCCAGAACCCAGAACATTCCTTAAAGAATCAGTCCTGTTTAGTGCTCTATTAAACCACAATGTTACGCTGCACCATGCAGTACCATTTAAAGTTCCACATGGAATTTAAGGCTCATTTTAAAACAAAGACAGTGTCAGATCTGTTTTTTCCTCCACTTTTGGAGAAGAGCGATAGTGAGAAACTCTATTAAATCAATTAGACAGCTTGTTAATGTGCATGGGCACACTGGCCAAATATCCAAATCACTCATGGCATTCTCCTGCACCGACTGAAAAAAAAAAAAAAAACACTGATATAAACTCTTAAGTCTGTTTATCAGACCACTTACAAAAAAGACTATTCTTGAAAGTGAAAAGAACTTTAGTTTAATCTGCTATCCTTAAACAGACATGACAGGTAGTTCTCTACAACTCATAGCTTAAAGTATGAATAGTTCCAAAAAGTCCTTTAAAATATTCTATCAAGCTGAAGGTTAACTGATGTGTCCTTCCACGGTTGAATGCAGGACAGCGCATTTGGAATCAGATATGATTTTATATTTTATTTTTATGAGACTGCGCTACCCAGCAATAGTCCTACAAACTCAGAGTGCGGCTTTCTTTTATTCGCACTGACAGATTTAGCTTTTTCTCGCATTAAACTCAATTTGAAATACCATTCACAACTCATTTTATTACCATAATGTGATGTGTTTCTGAGTGAAACAAGATATTCAACAAAAAAAAAAGAGCAGGGGATAACTTTTTTTTTTAATACCAGGAATTGACTGGATTAGGAAACATACATATGTGTAAGGAAAAAGATACCATCAGCCAATCAGAGAGAGACACATCAGTACGAGCCGAGCTGAATGCCGTTATCTGTGGTGATGGAGGTGAACGCGTGATTTTGGCTACTCTGCTTTCAGCATATTTTAATATTGGGCTTTCAGATCTAGCAAATCGATTCCAAGATATATCTATCCTGCTCCGTCAAGGTCAGAAGAGGATCAATCATTATCCATGAGTGTGTCTGCCAGACCTGATCTCATCTCTCTCCCTTTCTCATTACCTGCATTAACGTGCACTGAATTAGCTCACTTCATTGGGTTTCAAAGCCACATTTTCCCTCGATACAAGAGAGTGACCTCACCATGCAGAGTCATGAGGATTATTATTCTGAGATTCACAAACAATATGTTCAAGTACACACTACTATAATAGGAATTCATGCAAGCTGGGCCACTTTTTCAACAATTTAAATTAATTAGATTAAAAACAAATAAAAAGTTAGGACTTCAAATAAAGTCAAAATAAATTACATATTCATTTAAACTGGGGTTATTTTTTCACTATAGTCTAAATGGCCATAGTGGCCCAATTTAATTGAATTCTATCTACGGTATTGTAAAATAATGGCAAAACAAATACAATGCAAATTCCTATTCAGCCTTCCTAAATGTTCTGTCCTTTATTGCTGTGTTTACACATGTGCAACAAGCTAACTGGTCTCCATGGCGGTAAAACTGGTGGAGCGAACGTGTTTGAGCAAGACAATGTGTCGTAAATCTTTAGCGTCTTAAATGGAGCTCTCATATCCAGAGAGATGACTCTGATGTGGTGGGTAATGGCTCTGTGAAATGCAGAATGTACCTTCAGCTCCAGCTGGGAAAAAGAGCGTTAGCTGAACATCTTACCAAACACTCACAGATGTAACCACAATGGTAATAAACTATCGAGAAACATTTAATTTTTTCCAAAGCCTTGTGCCACTCTAGATAACTCAAGATAAAACAGACTAAAGTGATAAAATCTAACCAACAATAACTGATATTAGCAGTTGAAGCAGACTAAAACCATTACTATATTCACATATACTGAAACTTATGATGCGATTTCAAGTTTTCCTTTCTCTTTGGAGTGTTTCAGGCTGTTAGTGCACAGATAAGATCCCTTAAGTTGCAAAGGCTAAAAGTTATAAAAGTTATGACTTGTTCACATCCCCCTCAAACAACTTGTTTAAACATGCCCCCACTTCTCTATGTCAATGTATGGGTTTATTTTCATAACACTGTCAAAATGTTTACTTAAAGAAAGAAGGTGGATGTATTATTCTCTCTGTAGTGTTGCTGCAGGCGCCATGTTCTGAAGACGCTAGGTTTCATTGTGAAAGTGAAACTACTTTGTGCTTCCAAATGAGGACATAACTAGAAATCAGTGTTATGTTGTGTTTCCAACACTGTTCCAGAACAGTTGAACACAAATGTCCGAGTGTGTTCAGCATATTTACGGAGGACTGATTCCTGAACCTGACAGAGCAGGCTGTGCACAGAGAAATGCAAGTTTTGAGCAGTGTAGAGTAGTGCTTGTTGTTTGTCAAATGCAGACATAGTAATGCCACGAGACTCGATTTGTAAAAAGTCATTAAAATCATTAAATATGTCCCTACTGGAAGCAAGAAATCATCTTTTATGATGGGTTTTATTGTTTTAGTATCTTCAGGCAGAGCATCACATTATGGTAAGGGGCGTATAATGTCTGTCACATGCTTGTGGTATTCAGCCAATCAGAGCACACCTCACTTCTCAGAACTTAATTCAGAGCCACAACCACATCACCCAGCCCAAGCCTGGTTGCCCACTGAAGCTGTCAGTACCTGGATGGGAGACCTCCTGGGAAAAATAGGTTGCTGCTGGTAGAGGTGTTAGTGAGGCCAGCAGGGGGTGCTCACCTTGTGGTCTGTGTGGGCCCTAATGCCACAGTCTAGAGACGGGGACACTATGCTGTCAATAGAGTACCGTCTTTTGGGTGAGAAAAATTAGGTCATTAAAAATCCCATGACACTTATCGTAAAGAGTAGGACGTGACAAGTGGCCAGGTATGTTTTTCCCATACTAGGAATTGGTGCTCTGCATTTAACCCATCCAAGTGCACGCACACAGCAGTGAGAAGTGATCAACCACGCACACACAGTGCTGCGGCGGTGCTGCCCAGGGAGCAGTTGGGGGAACGGTGCCTTGCTCACCTCAGTTGTAGTATTGAAGGTGGAGAGACCGCTGATTATTCACCAACCCCACCCACAATCCCTGCCAGACCTGGGACTCGAACCCACAACCTTTGGGTTACAGGTCCAACTCTCTATCCATTAGGCCACGACTGTCCTTGTCTTTCATGGCCT